>CAUDMG010000507.1:697600-712600 GCA_958450375.1 Homarus gammarus
AGCTGCAACACAGGGAAACATCCAAATCAACATCAGAATGACAGAACCAATCAAAGAACACAAAAACACAGAGCCAAAGAACAAGAGAGTAAAGGCAAAAACACCGCACCACCACCCAGACAAACAAACAAACAGACGGACACTTCAATCTCCAAGTAGTGCAAAAAAAAAAAAAAAAAAAATTCGTTTTCTTTTTCTTGAGTATAGAAAATATTGGATAGATGTATGACCTTCCCGACATCTAAATAGGATCATAAATTGCCAGACTACACAACTATATTGCGTGGCGACATTATTAATGGTGGAGGTTGTTGGTACAGCGTCACAGGCACAAGGAATCGCTGGCTCACAATGCCTGGTCTTGTTCTCTCCTCAGTCTCTATATGAGTGAATATTTTGATCGATCTATTGCTCTAGAATATAGTAGCAATCTCAAATATATTAACTCCCTTATGTAGAGTAGCTACCTTAAACATAGTAACTCCCTTATGTAGAGCAACTCCCTTAAATATATTAACTCCCTTATGTAGAGTAACTCCCTTAAATATATTGACTCCCTTATGGAGAGTAACTCCCTTAAATAAAGTTGCCAGACTACATCTCATGTAAGGTTGGTTTACAGTTGAGGGAGTTATGACATAAGCTTCATATTGTATTCGAGTCACATATATACTGTGTATATATATATATATATATATATATATATATATATATATATATATATATATATATATATATATATATATGTATATACTGTATATATATATATGTATATATATATATATATATATATATATATATATATATATATATATATATATATATATATGTATATATATACATGTACATATAGTATATATATATATATATTGTTACGCCGTCTCTTAATTTACTTTAATATCCAGGTTCTAGCCGTAACCAAACAAAAAAGTGAAGTAAATTAAAAGAATAAAAATAAATAAAGTAAACCTTTAAGAATTTAATTAATTAAATATTAACACAATAAAGAGCCTCGTAGGCTGTCACAACAAATTGATTCACCATCGAAACTTTTAAGACACAAATGATACTAAACATCAAAACATCAAAAGAATAAAAATAAAGCATTGGATTACGTTAACACTGCATAAACATATAAAAACTATCACTGAAATTAACTAACGTGAAACACTGAATTACTTGAATACAACTAAGCAAATACTGATGGACACAAACAGAGACATAAATAGGTACTCACATAGATATACCACATTGGTGGCGACAGGAACAACACAAATAAATTAAGAATAAGTAACAAGTGACGAGTGTCACTCAAAGCATGTGGACTGTATGACAAGAGGACTGAACTAACTCAAGTCAGTTGGTGGGTCATATATATAAGGTCGGCTCCGGCCACGCGACCCGCCGGTGGGTCGTTTAACGATGCAGATGGTCGTTAGAGAACAAAGAATGCTGGTTACAATACAAAATAAAGAAATAAGATGGGCTTGAACAAATAATAACAGTTAAAACCTTAACAGCACAGGGTAAGGTGACTAGAATATATAATAGTAAATTTAAGACATCATTACAGGAATAATATGGAACATGGGAGCATGTTATATATAAAAAAAATAGAAAAAATACGACACGGTCGTAACAATATATATATATATATATATATATATGTATATTATATATATATATATATATATATATATATATGTGCTTGTGTTTAAATCACATATTTTCAGAACAGCTCGTGCGATGTGATAATTAAAGTAAAAAACAAGTCACAATATGTGTTGCACCGACATAGTAAATCTGTTTCAAACGATATAAATGTTGTTAAATTACTCAAGTAATTTCAAAATCAACACATTAACGAAACACTGCATTAGAGTGTGTATATAACATGATAAGAAAATACAAAGCCCTAATTCATTATAATTTCAAAGATACAATTTTAGATTGGATCAATTAAATTTAACCCAAACATAGAAGATTGTGTACAAATATATACAATACAACCTTTAACATAGGATATTCAGAATGACCCAAACAGCTCAGTGTAAAGTTGGTCTCTTAAAGATTTATTACATTCCAAGAACACTAAGTTGTCTGAGGATAAACTCTCTTACGGACCAATATTTGTGTACCGTTCTCGACCTGTGGATCATACCAGGTTATATTTGTCACATTTCACATGATCATCACCTATGACCTCTGACGAAACTGATGGCAAATTTATAGTTTTCCAGAGCTTCCAGATCCAGACTGGAATATAATGTTCCAGGTCTCTAATTATATTATCACGCACAAGTATACATGTTAACAAATACACAGATGCTATCAACAAACACACACACACATACACACACACACACACAAGTATACATATCAACAAGATACACAAACAAGTATACATATAAACAAATACACAGACGCTATCAACACACACACACACACACACACACACAAGTATACATATCAACAAGATACACAAACAAGTATACATATAAACATATACACAGACGCTATCAACAAACATTCCTGACGAGATAAGTTCTGCCAAGTATTAGATAACTGAGGAGAGATATACTGGAGTGTAATGTCCTGTAGGAGACGACAACGAGGGTGAAGGGTCAAGTATCCTAAGAAGGTTGTAAGTCAGTGAGTCTCCATTACTCTTAACAGCCAATTGACGTTTTAGGGAATAGTGATAACTTTATGTTTTATATTGTTAACATTTAATGAGAATTGGTTCACATATGGTATAATTTTCTCTGGTTCATTAAGACGTTATTTAGTATTATAACCTAACCATACTATACCATGTTAGGTTAGTAATGAACTTAATCATCTCCAGTACGTCATTTGTATCTACATGATCGTCCAAATATACAGAAAACTTTCAAATTTGTCAGTGAAAAAATTATTGTACAGATACACTTTGGTTAAGTAATTGTAAGTGTATATTTTACCTGCATCATCCATCACGCTGTTATGTCGGACGCCTGAGAGAAGTTGCTGCATTGCCTCTGTCACAAAGATATTACAATTCAGAACTGTTTATTGTTGGGAGTACACAGTAGGTCACTCCAGACAAGCTCCACTACCTGGCGTGCAGCTACACTCTCACCCACTATACTCACAACCTGTTAGCTGTCCTGGACAACATACCTGTGCAGTTTGAGTAATTAACAAAATGTGTACAGGTGTAGGCTGCGTCCATCTTGCTTTGTCTCACTGGATATAATAACTTCATGAACCAAGACTATTCCAGGTATAGGTGTAGGATGGTCGATGATTTGAAGGAAGTTGTCCTGAAACGTCGCGTCCGTCTGTTTATGAAAGCAGAGGGAAGGTCCCCGCTCGCAGGTGTACTGCGTCCCAAGTGCCAGGTAGACTGCTATATTTCAGCCAGACAAATAACATCAAAAATGTTCTTTGCTCAGAGACATCATCAGCCTGTCAAGCCACACTGAATCCGTCTTAATGTAGAATGTGGTGACAGTTTAATGTGTATTATGTAACACCTGTAAGTTGCTGTAATCCCGGTGATGCGTTATATTCTCATTATCTTCTTGAGGTAAATGTACAGTACTTATCAGGTACATTTTAAGAGCACTGCAGCACTAGAAAGACTCAGTCATATCAATATTGTTGTTATTTACTTTGTACTGTACCTGTATTAGTCTGGTCATAAACTATTTCAATTTCAAGTTCATTTTCACTAGTGCTGAGAAGTGGTCTTGTTCTCAACACTGCCTGGTGATGTGCGTGAGGAGGAGGTTGACGAGTACTTATAGAAAATATGTCACAGCAGATATCCCGACCTCCTCCTCCCGCCAGCCTCACTCAGCATCATCTGGCACTGTCACCAACCTCCGCTTCAGCTGAGTAACTTTTCAGTATCGCTGGAAAGATCTTCAGAGCAGACGTTGCCATCTCAGGGACGCCCGGTTTATACAACTTGTGTTCAGGAAATGTAATAAATTATTTTGTAAGATGACAACTGTACACAGATCTTTACAAGGTGTTCTGTGTATCAAAACTTACAGCTGGTAGCTATTGGCATACAAGATCCGATGTTTAATTTACATTTCATAGACTCCAAATATTCATTGAAGAAAAGTAATACTATAATACTACTTCCTTGAAATTTTATTAAATTGGAATTTTCATTTTCTTGCAATTTATATGAATAATGTAATGCAGCTTTCTGCAGATATATTTTGTTTGTTTTAAAACTACTGTAATAATCTAACAAAAATATTTGTATATTATTGTAACAGAGGTTGTTTATCAACAAAATAATTTGTTTCATAGTACATTAACTATATTCATCCGTATTACACCTTCAATTCTGAAAATAAACACAGTCAACAAATATTGGCAAATTGCTATCATGATTACTTTTAAAGTAATTGAAATTTTAAACGATTTTTTTGTATCTAGACAAAGTTACAGTCATCATAATTGTTTATTATTACTTGATCAATGTTATTTAACTCTAGCTGTCTGTGTGTGTGTGTGTGTGTGTGTGTGTGTGTGTGTGTGTGTGTGTGTGTAAACTAAAGATTTTATCAACAACCGTAATAGCAAGGGACTTGGTCGACACCAGCCATACAGTTAAAGATATTCTGGCAGCAACAGCCGAGTTTCAGTGGACAGAACACATCACTATCAAACAAAGAGACGTGAGGTTTTTAGGTGGTGGATGTTGTAGAGACCAAGACCCAGTGAACTGGGCTCAATAGCGCTGCGAGTTGAAGCCCCAAAAATATAACAACAACAATCATAATCTTCTTAACAGATTGTATTGTGTTGTGATTTTTAATTGTGTCCGGCATAAATCTATCATCTCTAAGCTTCTTTTCATTAGTTTTTCTGTTCTCTCATCCCCAGTTATTACTCTGGTCGTTCCGTTCCCATAGTCAATGATGGATCAACCTCTCCTCTCTCTCTCAACAGTGGTGTTCCTCCTGGCGCTATCCTTTCTCCTACTTTCTCATTTATTTTAACAATTTCCTTCTCTCCTCCCCCAAGTGATCTAACTCACTCATATGACACTTAACTACAATCTTCGCCCTCATCCTCGCCTTATTTCTATCATTCCTAAAATTCTAATCTGGATAGGATTTCCCAGCATGGAGGACGTAACCTTATAAAATTCACCGCTTCTAAGACCCAATTCCTTCTTGTATCTCTCTCTAACAGTCCTCAAGAGTTTCCCATTACCCTATAGGTCCTATAATGCCACCACTGAATACAGTAAATAAACACGATATCATTGATCTGTCACCCGTCGTAGAAACTGCAGTTTGCTCAAATAGCTAAAGTTAACTCCATAAATCAAGGACTTTTGTTCAGGTGTCGATGCTTCTCTTCGAAATAATATCTAAACTAGACATACAATAGATTCGTCTCTGTATGAAGTATAGCTCTGGTATCCGGGGAGACACTTACCTCCACACACTTACTGACTAGAGTTAAGTCTAAAACAAATCACCTTATTAACTGTACCCATCTATTTCCAGACTTGACCCACTCTCTTTGCTCTCCCTGCAGTGTTTGCTCCCTCTTCCTCTTCTCTTCTATAGATAGTCAGTTTCTGCTCCCAATTGTTGACTGGTTCCCGTTACCCACACGCCCAGTTACTGTGGGGGTCGTTGTAAAGTTGCTTCTCTTCTTATTATGCTAAACCTTGCAACTCTACCTCGCCACGTCTTTTCCATCAACTACATCTTGATCCTCTATGAGTAACAAGTCTTCCACCCTCTTAAACACTAGTTCACTCCCCTGTACTTCCCTCTACTGAGACAACTATCCTAGATTGAAGCACGATTAACAAAAAATAGAAAGAAAAGCTTCACCTCTAGCTTGGAGAGAAGTAAGTAATCCTCCACAGCCTCAAACACGACACACACACCTTGTCCCGTCTCTCGCTGGAGTGAAAGAGAGATTTTATGGGCCATACCTGAGACTGAATGGACAATCACTCCTACCTCATTCACCAATCAAAACACAACAAACAGCTTATTGGCTGGTTTGGTTGAGTAAAAGTGGTGAAGGAGCGTGATTGGTCAGAGACTTGATTTACTGACATGAATGACCTCCCATATTAATGTAAAGTAGACTAGACCCTAATCAAGGGAACAGGTCATCACACTCAAGGGAACAGGTCATCACACTCAAGAGAACAGGTCATCACACTCAAGAGAACAGGTCATCACACTCAAGGGAACAGGTCATCACACTCAAGGGAACAGGTCATCACACTCAAGGGAACAGGTCATCACACTCAAGAGAACAGGTCATCACACTCAAGGGAACAGGTCATCACACTCAAGGGAACAGGTCATCACACTCAAGAGAACAGGTCATCACACTCAAGGGAACAGGTCATCACACTCAAGGGAACAGGTCATCACACTCAAGAGAACAGGTCATCACACTCAAGAGAACAGGTCATCACACTCAAGGGAACAGGTCATCACACTCAAGGGAACAGGTCATCACACTCAAGGGAACAGGTCATCACACTCAAGGGAACAGGTCATCACACTCAAGAGAACAGGTCATCACACTCAAGAGAACAGGTCATCACACTCAAGGGAACAGGTCATCACACTCAAGGGAACAGGTCATCACACTCAAGGGAACAGGTCATCACACTCAAGAGAACAGGTCATCACACTCAAGGGGACAGGTCATCACACTCAAGGGAACAGGTCATCACACTCAAGAGAACAGGTCATCACACTCAAGAGAACAGGTCATCACACTCAAGGGAACAGGTCATCACACTCAAGAGAACAGGTCATCACACTCAAGGGAACAGGTCATCACACTCAAGGGAACAGGTCATCACACTCAAGGGAACAGGTCATCACACTCAAGGGAACAGGTCATCACACTCAAGGGAACAAGTCATCACACTCAAGGGAACAGGTCATCACACTCAAGAGAACAGGTCATCACACTCAAGGGAACAGGTCATCACACTCAAGGGAACAGGTCATCACACTCAAGGGAACAAGTCATCACACTCAAGGGAACAGGTCATCACACTCAAGGGAACAGGTCATCACACTCAAGAGAACAGGTCATCACACTCAAGGGAACAGGTCATCACACTCAAGGGAACAGGTCATCACACTCAAGGGAACAGGTCATCACACTCAAGGGAACAGGTCATCACACTCAAGGGAACAGGTCATCACACTCAAGAGAACAGGTCATCACACTCAAGGGAACAGGTCATCACACTCAAAGCATTAAATTCCCCCAAGGATACATTTGCATGTTCCAGTAATCGTATTCTTATTTAGTCTTTTATTAAGGACTTAAAATTTTATGTATTATTATTAATTAAAAAAAAGCTGACAAGCTCTTTTGAAGGACCTCGTTTCCTCATTAGATTAAAAGCAAATCCGTAAAGTAGTTTTGTTGTTTAACTTTATAACACAGGCTGTAGGTTCGTAACTACGGGAACCTGTAGACACGCACTAAACGATATAATAATAATAATAATAATAATAATAATAATAATAATAATAATAATAATGATAATAATAATAATAAATAATAAAGTGAATAAAAATTATAATAATAATAATGATAATAATAATAATAATAAAATAATAATAATAATAATAATAATAATAAATAATAATAATAATAATAATAATAATAATAATAATAATAATAAAATAATAATAATAATAATAATAATAATAATAATAACAGTACCAATAATCTTATTTATACAATGGTGAAAAAAGAGAAAAATATCAAATATAAATTATATGAAAGTGTGAGAAAGTAAGACCACAAAATAATTAACCATCAGCTCACATTAATGGACGATTAAAGATACGTACTGAAATTTATCATTGATTAAACTCCTTACAGACTAGACTGAGTGAAGTAGTTATATATTTCTCAGGTAGATATTTATGTATATGTATAATTAAGTTGAGATACAAGTATAATTAAGTATAGATAGATATTTAAGTAGTTAGACAAGTACCAGTAAGGTGAAGTACTAGTATAAGTAGACATACAAGTATAAGTAAGATGAGACAATTATAAGTAAGGTGAAGTACAATTATAAGTAGACAGACAAGTATAAGTAGATAAATAAGTTTAAGTAAGGTGAGACACTAGTATAAGTAGACAGACAAGTATAAGTAAGGTGAGACACTAGTATAAGTAGATAGATAAGTATAAGTAAGGTGAGACACTAGTATAAGTAGATAGATAAGTATAAGTAAGGTGAGACACTAGTATAAGTAGATAGATAAGTATAAGTAAGGTGAGACACTAGTAGAAGTAGATAGATAAGTATAAGTAAGGTGAGACACTAGTAGAAGTAGATAGATAAGTATAAGTAAGGTGAGACACTAGTATAAGTAGATAGATAAGTATAAGTAAGATGAGACACTAGTATAAGTAGACAGACAAGTATAAGTAAGGTGAGACACTAGTATAAGTAGATAGATAAGTATAAGTAAGGTGAGACACTAGTATAAGTAGACAGACAAGTATAAGTAAGGTGAGACACTAGTATAAGTAGATAGATAAGTATAAGTAAGGTGAGACACTAGTATAAGTAGACAGACAAGTATAAGTAAGGTGAGACACTAGTATAAGTAGACAGACAAGTATAAGTAAGGTGAGACACTAGTATAAGTAGACAGACAAGTATAAGTAAGGTTACAAGAGACGTTTAAAGTCACTTTATGCCGTCGTCATTAAAATCGTGAACAAACGCTAATAAATGTCTTTAACATGAAATAGTAAATTAAGTCAGTCTTTATTAGGTCCCCGTCCTAATGGGCACCAATTCTAATAAGGTCTTAATGGGCCATGAGTCTTATAATTGGGTTAGATTAAGTTTGGTGTCTATCATTTGTTCTGCAACCAACTACTACCATACACAGGAAGACTTATATAATGGAGAAACAATTTAACAGAGGAAATTATTCATTCTCCTTTCAGGATTTTAGACGAGGGAGAAGAGGAAGGGGAGGGGGGATACCTGTTACAGTACGAGGCTGAGGGAGGGAGGGAGGGACAGATGGGTGAGAGGCGACTTCCTCAGACCTTTCATGCGACCCAAACTATTATTAACCTTGTCAGTGTGGTGTCGATCGGTAAAGTTATCTAGGAGGAGTCCGAGGGTAATCAAGTCAGTGAGTATAAATAAGCCTCATCGTGTATATCTCAATATATTTATTGTACACCTTTCATATTAATACGGTCCTCTTTAATTTCCTCTTGATTATCTCAACACTTTTTTATACTGGAGAAAGTGTAGTTATGGAACAGTAATTCATAGACTTAATGATTCATACGGTGAATATTCCTCTTCACTAGAGATGTAGCAATCCGTCTATTCAAAACATTCGAGTAAAAGGGAAATAGACCGCCCCAAATGAAATCACAATTTCACCAAGTGAGTATCATACTGGGTAAGTTCACTTAGTAAGAGTTAGGGTGAGGGGAGCAACGTAGTGTCTTTTTGAGAATCCTGTTTTAGTATTGCCTGGCGTGGGTTAAAGATCAGGGTTGCATTACGGTGGTAGAGCGAGGATTACCGGGGGAGGGGCAGTTGCACTAGGGTTTTAATGCTGTATAAACAGAGTTCACCAATGAATATCGCGCACCAATTACATGCACAGCTTAACATGGTACAAAAATCGCACTTACTTGTGGTAGTTTAACCCATCGGCGTTGCATAGCTTTGATTAAGAAGTTGCATTACGGTGCGCGGGTCAGGGCTGGCGGCGCGTGTGTGCGTGCGTGTGTGTGTGCGTGGGTGGAGAGGGTTGCCAGGTAACACTAGACCGCGACTCAGAAAGATAATATGCAGTACAGTAGTTTAAAACCACTTGAAATTTACTACATTTTTAAGTAAGTAAAAAATAGCGAGAATTTAAGTTCTCAAATGAGTTTATTTTTCGTATTCATAATATGCCACTGAAATGCGAATGCACCTTAAAGAACCTATTTAACATCTTCACATGCATATCAAAATAAACGTAAGAATAACGCGCAGGTACACGTACTCATTACCCATCACCGGGAGCAAATAATCCTAGACAAACATATAAATCCCACAAGCAAATAAATGTTGGCTAAATAAATGGTAGCGGGTAGGGCATGTCGGGACTCGGGTGGGCTGGGTCTGACTGGAGCCACGCCGGGAACGAGTTAGTCAGTAGTCGTCGTGACTGTGCAGTGAGTGGTGGTATCGCTACCCCGTCTCCCAGTACCTCTCCACGCTTCCCTTACTCACACACTCCTCGCCGCTCGTCTCACTTACGCCGGCTATTCCTGGAATATATGACACCTCGTCTACTGTTTTTTAGCAGTTAAATAATATGTGAGTGAAGAAATGATATTGTGCAGTATGTGATAATTTTTGTGAAAATGTACAGTGTTTTTTTTACAAACCAATGAAGGTGGAAAGGTTTTGTCAGTGAAATCGGGGTATATCTGAAATTTTGTGGTTGGATACGTTGTGTCGTGGAAACAGGAGTTTTCTAAGAACATTTTGCTTTCATATTAGTTTTCCGTGTGATATATGAACGGAGAAAATTATTGAAACTAGTGATAAACACGGATAAGTCAATCCCTTCGGCAGGGGGGAAATGCCCCAGCCGGGTACTTTAAGTGCCTAAGTACGTCTTTCCTACATACATCTGTGGGACCGATCATGGATAACAAACGAGGAGCAGTTTGCTTGGTGGTGTTGGCCGCCTGCTTCCTACACACTACACACAGTCGAGGTAAGTGTCTTCACCGTGATGTAGACAGACTTACCCCTTGCTGATGCCACCGTATACTGTACATTATAACAGTTTTTTCATTAATGGTTTAAAATATATATATATGAAACCATTCTAAGTTTTTATCTTTTCTTTTTAGATAAGAATTCATAAATTAGTAAACTACAATAGGCTGTCTCTGTCTTAACAAACAAACATGTACAGTATAATTTGTAGTGAGTTTTATCAAAGAATACAGAATAACTACTCCGGGTGTCGAGTGGTTTACACAAACTGAGATTTTATCGAAATGTCACACCACAAGCGTAACTTATGCAAATTAACAGTATCTGTGTATGGACATTCCTTTGTTTTGTTGTTTTCGCTGTAGTTACCGTGTGTGAGGACAGTTTCTAAGCGGACGTAAATCTTCAGAAAAGACAACTTTTATTTCGAGATCATGAGCTTTCCTCAGCTATTTGTGCACGAGATACTCATAAACCACACGCGGTGGTCACCAGAAAAATACTGTACATAGATGAGCCCCTTTTTTTAACTGATAAAGCTGTTGATGGTTTTTTTAGTCATATTATCAGTGAGTAACATTCCACGATGAAACCCTGCTGTTATGATCTTGTGATATCTGAGGTTTGGGTCGGATTTTAGTTTTTACTCATTTCGTAGGTTTGAGTCTTTGATGTGTCCGAGGCTTAGAGGAAATTGCATCTTACACCATTAATTTTGTTGTCGTATGAAGTTGAAACTTTATCTGGCAGTAATGTAAACCTTGTCGCATTCCATATATATTTTTTAACAATAAAATTTAATAGATTTACTGGTGAAAGAAAATTATAGTTATATTTTGAAACATTTTATAAATACGCGTACGGTATATAGCGGTAACTGCGATCCAATTAAATGCAGGTGTGTGAAACGTACGATGCAGGTAATATATACAGAACCAATATGATGAAAATATAAGGGTTAAATGTTGAAATTTGAGTGTTTAGTTACACCCTTGATACCTTATCTTATCTGAGCACTGTCGGGCGTTATCAGTGCAGTCGAGTACAAAGGTTGCCTGTTGTGGTAGTCCAACGTTTACGGTCTGTCTGCATGATGCGTCTCAAATGTCTCATACAAACATAAACGTGGACACACTCTCTCCTTTCATTCTCTCTCCCTATTATCAAACGTAATTCCCATTGCCTCATCCTCTTTCCTAGCTATACTCTTACTTTCTCTCTCTACCATCCTCCCTATTTCGAACTTATTACGAGTTTTCCTCTCGCTCTTTTCTGGTATCTTTCTCCATTCTCTTATATCTCCCTCCCTCAACCTTACTTCTTACCCTCCCTCACTGAAAAGGGGGCCGTCATTCAGGGGTGTTCAGCGTGTTTAGAGACGGTAACAATCGCCGTATCATTGGGATATTACGTGCAGTGCCCCCCAAAATGTTTTCGCAAGTGGAATCTGTGACACCGTCCTCCTGGTGGTGGTGTTGTTGTTGAGGTGGGCGGATGCGGGTGGTGGTGGGCCGTGGCTCGGGGGTCTGGGGGTATATTTACTTTAAGGTTGCAGCTGGGATTGGACTTGTCAATTGGCTGTTGTGTTTTTTTTTAGCCTCTCGCAGTGAGACTTTTACTTATTCTTTTGTGGCAAGGAGGGTTTGTTCCCTTACAAGATTGACCTTTTTTTTCTTTTTGCATTGGTGCTATTTTTTGGTTAAATGTCATAGTAGGGAGGAAGTTGTGAATTTCTGTGCTTTTATTTTTTTATATTACCAACATTAAAACTAATTATCATGTTTTAATAAATGCTCTTTATTAGGAAGTACTGTAGTTAATGTTTATATAATTAAAGTGGTTTATAAACTGTATGGTTTATTTAGACTTTTTTTTTAGTGTGGTAAGTAGTAGTTAATTATTGTAGTTGATTCTTGTACATTTGAAACATTTATTTGTTTAACCTTTGTGTGTATAATGAAAGAGAAGGTGAATTTATATCGTTCATTATGTGTTGAATAATATTTTTTCTTTGCCTTTAATAGAAAATCATTGACGAATCCTTACTGTTTATTTCTGAGTTAGCCATTTAAACTATACGTCTCTCTCTCTCTCTCTCTCTCTCTCTCTCTCTCTCTCTCTCTCTCTCTCTCTCTCTCTCTCTCTCTCTCTCTCTCTCAGACGTTCATATTATTACCTAAAGATTCTGAATTTCTTTGGTCTTGTGTTTTATACTATTATTATTTTTTTATTATTTGTGTTATTGTTATTTTGTCATTCTTGGTCTTGTTTGTCTAAATAATTTTATCTTTGTTTTTGTGTTTTCAACTGTAAATTTCTTTAAATTTTCGTAATTCTATTTTATTGTTCTCGTTTTTGTCTTTTGTTATGTTCTATCGCCTCTTGTGTCTAATTCTCGTTTGTATTAATATTTTGCCTTATTTTAATTTCCTCACCGGTTTAACTTTACACCTTTTTATAGATTTTTATAACAAATTATTTATAAATTTCGTGATATTTATTTTCTTTGATTAGTATCAGTTCGCGTATTTGTCCCAATTGGGTAAAAAAATATGTAACTATTATAAGTAGAGGAAACACGAGGATAAGATTGTACCAAATAACGGGGTATAATTATTACTGTTTCTGATGGTAGCTGTAGAAGGTGGATTTTTTCTTCTATATAATAAACAGAATGAAACACTAATATAAAGTCGTGGATGATGGCAGGAAAAATATAAGAGAATTAAAAACCTGAGCATTTGTATTTTCTTCAGGCGCCTCCGTTGTTTAGGTTATTTCCACTTCTACGTTTATACTGTACCGCGTGTATATTTTATTCATTCTTTTCATTCTCCTTTTTATTATTTCTGTGCGTTATTCTTCGATAAATATTATATATAAAAATTTCAATTGATCGACTTTGCGGTTAGAAACGATGCACCTCCGTTTTCTTTGTACTTGTTTTAGGTTTAATGTTTTACTAAACTAGAATACGCTCTTAACTTAGTTGTTAATATGCAGGAACACACCATAACAACAACAAACCCCTAACAATCTATTATTAATTACTACGGCAGTGTATATGTTTTAACCTTCAATACGCACTTGTGTCTTTAGTTATTGAAGTGCATTAAAACATTATATCGACGTTATTCCTGAAACTAGAGAGATGTTGCTACCTGTTTTGACATTAAATAGATGATGACAGGTGTGTGAACTGAATTGGGTGTACGCGTTTTAACATCTCGGTTACTTAAGTCCAGTAAGACATTATACTGACACACACACACACACACAAGAAAGGTAATCCGAGACGGTGTTACAGCTTCGGATTACAGGTTAAACACAACATATTCAGAAGTCTGTAATCACACCAGACTTCCTGATCTGCCCAGTGCTTATCCACCCAATATTAAACTGTCACTACAGTACTATCATGTATCAAACTTCACGTAAACTGTAATATACTTTATTTAAATATTTTATTCTAACAGTGGGTGAAATAAAGCTCATACATCCTGTTGTTGGTATAGTTGAATATAAAAGCTTTAATCGCATAATGTGTAATCCATCCTGTAATTCCCAGGCAATAGTCATTTATGTAATATTAGCAGGTTATGTTAATATGAACCATTGATAAATATATATTTTATCGGCCTGTCATTTACACCCACTAATTTCACTGTAATTACCGTATAATGCCATTATGTAATGTTAGGCAGATATAATTCAGCAAAAAAATATATAAACTATAATATATAATAAGTACCGTTTCTTCTTGTATAGGAAGTTGATGTTTTGTGAAGGAAGGATGACCAAGAATTATTACTATAGTAGTTATTGGTCAATTAGTATATATACATTTAACGCTAGGCAGAAAAACTCTCTCAGTGGATCTGTCAGTCACCTGATCATAAGAGAGAGGTTAATACATCATACTGTACTGTGCTACTTTATTCTAGTCCAAACTGTACCGGTAATAGAGGTTAGGTTAGGTTAGGTATAGTTTATTGTAGTGTTGAGTTGATGTGTGCTGGATGCTGACTTATGGTTAATTGAAAATAAGTTGTTAGTTAGGTTATTAGTTAATTAGTTAGTTAATTAATTTATTTCTTAAACACTGTCAACTTTGGTATGGTTCGATCAGATGATTAACTCATTAAACTAATTGGATGTTTTTTTTTCTGGTATTATTAACCTAATAATCACTTTGTTTTATGATTCATTCTCTG
>CAUDMG010000507.1:720100-775100 GCA_958450375.1 Homarus gammarus
CCGTGAGCACTGTCCGCACCAGCTGTCCCGTGAGCACCGCCGCACCAGCTGTCCCGTGAGCACCGCCCGCACTAGCTGTCCCGTGAGCACTGTCCGCACCAGCTGTCCCGTGAGCACCGCCCGCACCAGCTGTCCCGTGAGCACCGCCCGCACCAGCTGGGATGACAGCCACACAAACACAACACGCATGCACCTCAGTTTCTTTGTTTATCGGTCGGTTAGAGTTTAGTTAATGCATAATATTTTGTTTAATTTGAGAGGGAGAGGTTAGAGATTATCTTTAAAACTATTATACTACACCCCCGGCCCACTCACACCACGGGGCTCCTCACTACACCCCCGGCCCACTCACACCACGGGGCTCCTCACTACACCCCCGGCCCACTAACACCACGGGGCTCCTCACTACACCCCCCGGCCCACTCACACCACGGGGCTCCTCACTACACCCCCGGCCCACTCACACCACGGGGCTCCTCACTACACCCCCGGCCCACTCACACCACGGGGCTCCTCACTACACCCCCGGCCCACTCACACCACGGGGCTCCTCACTACACCCCCGGCCCACTCACACCACGGGGCTCCTCACTACACCCTCGGCCCACTCACACCACGGGGCTCCTCACTACACCCCCGGCCCACTCACACCACGGGGCTCCTCACTACACCCCCGGCCCACTCACACCACGGGGCTCCTCACTACACCCCCGGTCCACTCACACCACGGGGCTCCTCACTACACCCCCGGCCCACTCACACCACGGGGCTCCTCACTACACCCCCGGCCCACTCACACCACGGGGCTCCTCACTACACCCTTGGTCCACTCACACCACGGGGCTCCTCACTACACCCCCGGCCCACTCACACCACGGGGCTCCTCACTACACCCCCGGCCCACTCACACCACGGGGCTCCTCACTACACCCCCGGCCCACTCACACCACGGGGCTCCTCACTACACCCCCGGCCCACTCACACCACGGGGCTCCTCACTACACCCCCGGCCCACTCACACCACGGGGCTCCTCACTACACCCCCGGCCCACTCACACCACGGGGCTCCTCACTACACCCTTGGTCCACTCACACCACGGGGCTCCTCACTACACCCCCGGCCCACTCACACCACGGGGCTCCTCACTACACCCTTGGTCCACTCACACCACGGGGCTCCTCACTACACCCCCGGCCCACTCACACCACGGGGCTCCTCACTACACCCCCGGCCCACTCACACCACGGGGCTCCTCACTACACCCCCGGCCCACTCACACCACGGGGCTCCTCACTACACCCCCGATCCACTCACACCACGGGGCTCCTCACTACACCCTCGGCCCACTCACACCACGGGGCTCCTCACTACACCCCCGGCCCACTCACACCACGGGGCTCCTCACTACACCCCCGGCCCACTCACACCACGGGGCTCCTCACTACACCCCCGGCCCACTCACACCACGGGGCTCCTCACTACACCCCCGGCCCACTCACACCACGGGGCTCCTCACTACACCCCCATCTGTAGTTTTTGCCTTCTGTCAGTTTTCAGTCTTTCCGTCCACCCGTCCGTCCACCACACTTTTCGTTTCAGTGGGTATCCGTCTATTTTGGTGGGTAAATTTTAACCATATATTATAGACAGGTTTTTCATCACAAGGGAGATACCAGTTGACCATACTTTTTATAATATATAATTAACGCAACTCTGTGGAAAGCGAAAATGGTAAGCTGTGCGTGTGTGTGTGTGTGTGTGTGTGTGAGGTTAATCTAGATGACTGTTTGGTAAGGTGATCAGGTAGGTCGGCTGAGCTTGGCAGTGCTGGAATTTTTTTGGGGGGAGGGGGGGGGGAGAGTTGATTGTCGAATTGTTATTCAGGAAAGGAAATTAAATAACACGTGAAGCGAAAAACATGGAAGAGTGAACAAGTATTTTTACGTTTTTTTTTTCTTTCTTTGTCTCTCGGAGATCACTGAGAGGGTGGCTTTTGAAACTTTGTCCTACTGCTCTCCATTACCCGGGAGTGATCTGCATCTTTGGGAAGTTTCAGATAAAATAGAGATAGAACATAAAATGACCAAAATTACGTCCAAAATTGTATCCTTTCGTTAATTCAATCGTTATTTTGTCAAGGATTTAGGTAATTACTGATTGTTTATTATGCCCCTCCATCATCGATTGTTTGTTTATTATGCCCCTCCATCATCGATTGTTTGTTTATTATGCCCCTCCATCATCGATTGTTTGTTTATTATGCCCCTCCATCATCGATTGTTTGTTTATTATGCCCCTCCATCATCGATTGTTTGTTTATTATGCCCCTCCATCATCGATTGTTTGTTTATTATGCCCCGCCATTATCGTATGTATGTTATTATGCCCCGCCATCATCGTATGTATGTTTATTATGCCCCGCCATCATCGTATGTTATTATGCCCCGCCATCATCGTATGTTGTTTATTATGCCCCGCCATCATCGTATGTTATTATGCTCCGCCATCATCGTATGTTGTTTATTATGCCCCGCCATCATCGTATGTATGTTTATTATGCCTCGCCATCATCGTATGTTGTTTATTATGCCCCGCCATCATCGTATGTATGTTTATTATGCCTCGCCATCATCGTATGTATGTTATTATGCCCCGCCATCATCGTATGTATGTTTATTATGCCCCGCCATCATCGTATGTATGTTATTATGCCCCGCCATCATCGTATGTTGTTTATTATGCCCCGCCATCATCGTATGTATGTTTATTATGCCTCGCCATCATCGTATGTTATTATGCCTCGCCATCATCGTATGTTGTTTATTATGCTCCGCCATCATCGTATGTTGTTTATTATGCCCCGCCATCATCGTATGTTGTTTATTATGCCCCGCCATCATCGTATGTATGTTTATTATGCCCCGCCATCATCGTATGTATGTTATTATGCTCCGCCATCATCGTATGTATGTTATTATGCTCCGCCATCATCGTATGTTGTTTATTATGCCCCGCCATCATCGTATGTATGTTTATTATGCCCCGCCATCATCGTATGTATGTTATTATGCCCCGCCATCATCGTATGTATGTTATTATGCTCCGCCATCATCGTATGTTGTTTATTATGCTCCGCCATCATCGTATGTTGTTTATTATGCCCCGCCATCATCGTATGTATGTTATTATGCCCCGCCATCATCGTATGTATGTTATTATGCTGCGCCATCATCGTATGTTGTTTATTATGCTCCGCCATCATCGTATGTTGTTTATTATGCCCCGCCATCATCGTATGTATGTTATTATGCCCCGCCATCATCGTATGTTGTTTATTATGCCCCGCCATCATCGTATGTTGTTTATTATGCCCCGCCATCATCGTATGTTGTTTATTATGCTCCGCCATCATCGTATGTTGTTTATTATGCCCCGCCATCATCGTATGTTGTTTATTATGCTCCGCCATCATCGTATGTTGTTTATTATGCCCCGCCATCATCGTATGTATGTTATTATGCCCCGCCATCATCGTATGTTGTTTATTATGCCCCGCCATCATCGTATGTTGTTTATTATGCCCCGCCATCATCGTATGTTGTTTATTATGCCCCGCCATCATCGTATGTTGTTTATTATGCTCCGCCATCATCGTATGTTGTTTATTATGCTCCGCCATCATCGTATGTTGTTTATTATGCCCCGCCATCATCGTA
The DNA here is from genome assembly GCA_958450375.1 of Homarus gammarus. NCBI lineage: Eukaryota > Metazoa > Arthropoda > Malacostraca > Decapoda > Nephropidae > Homarus > Homarus gammarus. The sequence goes on from CAUDMG010000507.1 coordinate 723,818, forward strand.
TGTTGTTTATTATGCCCCGCCATCATCGTATGTTGTTTATTATGCCCCGCCATCATCGTATGTTGTTTATTATGCCCCGCCATCTAATTTCCATAGGTTTTTGTTGTTTATCTAACACTTTAAGAAGCCTGTGGTCTGGCGGGTAGGGTAGCAGCAGCCTCTGTCTCATCGATATACTCACTGTTGATAATGGGAGATTATTTTGTTTAAGTTAGCACTGATGTGTGACTAAATGTGTGTGTGAGAGAGAGAGAGAGAGAGAGATGTGATATTAATTTGTGAGCTATGCAGGTATTTAGTATAATCGTTTCATGATACTGTATTATTGGTTGTTTTTTTACAATTTCTTCGTAAAGATACAGTACATTCACTTGTAACATAATCAACACACACACACACACACCACTAATCACAAAACTAAGCGAACTCGATCAATGATGGATGACCTTTTGAGGTTGTAAGAAAATTGATTTCATTTCAGAATAAAAAGTTTTACATCCGGGACCTAACCTCTTCTGACCCCACGCCTGGGTAGCTAGAATTTGTTGACATTTAAACTGGCAATGTAAACTGATTTGGAGAATTCTTTATATCATGCCATGGCTCTGTGAAACAATAAATTAAAAGGGTGCGACGGTCTAACTTCCTCTCTTAAAGGTTCGCGACCAGTGCACCCGCGGTCCATCCAGCTGTGAACGCGTACCTAACTTTGCAGTTGGGAAAATGAAGATGGTCGACTACAATGTCGGCCACGCTGTTTGCTTGTATTTCGAAAAAAAACGAAGCTTCATTTACCAAACCTGTCTAGCTTCACCTAACTTAAGCAACCAATACACTGTGTACCAAGTGGGTGCTTGATGCTACTACTATTTTGCTGTCACTCGGAATCGAGTATGACGATCATCCAGCTATGATACAATGATACGAGTTATTAAGGATGTCACCTTCATTGATGAGTTCTGATGTGATTAAAGAGGCCGATACGAGACCGGCAGGGTCGTTCACAGATGTTGCACATGTGGAGGGCTACATCTAGTGCGGGAGGGGCGGCGGCAGCGTCTTTCCGGCGTTGGGGCTTGTCTGCCTCGGTATGCAGTCGGGCTAACTCGAAAGTATTGACACCTTCTCGTTTGGTGCTTCTCCAAGCGTTACGGTGTGGAGTGATCGTCTCCCAGGTGAGGGGGGGGGGGGGTCGATTTGGCACTTTTTCAGGTTTGTCTTAAGACGCCTTATACCTTTTCAGTTGCCCGCCAGCGTTACGTTTACCATTCGTTAGGTGACTGTAAAGTAGCTGCTTTGGCAGTCTACTGTCGTCCATGCCGGTAACACGGCCAGTCCAGCATAGATGTTCATGGATAATGGTAGCCTCGATGCTCCTACAGGTGGTGTCAGCGAGAATACTGGCATTTATTCTCTTGTCTTCCCATCGAACTCGGAGGATGGAACGTAGACTACGTTGGTGAAAGTTTTCAAGTGCCTTGAGGTGCCTCTTATTTGTGACCCATGTCTCACTGCCATATAGCAGGGTGGGGGGAACCACTGCTCGATATACGTGCAACTTTGTAGATAATTTCAACCCCCTACAGCTGAAGACACGGGTACGGAGTCTGCCAAAGGCTTGAAATGCATATCTGATCCAATGTTGAATCTCATCATTGATGTCCGCAGTGATGGAGCCGAGATACAGAAAGTGGGTAACATTCGAAAGGGTAGTACTGTTAAGCTGGATGGATGGTGGAGGTGTGGCTGAACCAGGGGCAGGCTGAAAGAGAATTTGAGTCTTACGTTCATTCACCTCAAGGTCGAAGTGTACAGTACATACGCATCTGTGTAGGTGTTCAGGATCTCCTGTAGGTCGCGTTCAGTGTGAGCGACAAGGGTGAGGTCGTCTGCATACTGAAGGTCTGTAATGGAAACTGCCGACACCTTTGTTCCTGCCTGGAGTCGTCTTATATCGAAAAGACCCTTCATCCGGTACTCGATGTCCACCCCACCAGCTAAACTGGCACTGGCACGAGTAAGGAAGGCAGCCAAGAAAATGGAAAAGAGAGTTGGTGCCAGTACACATCCTTGTTTTACCCTCGTTTGGATGGGAAAGAACTCAGACTGGGTGCCATTGTGTAAGACACTGCCGTTCATGCTATCGTGTATGCTGAGGGACCTGCAGAGTAGTCAGGCCATCCACATCGGTGTTTCCGTTGAGCAGTGAATGGTAGTGCTCTTTCCAGCACTGAAGGATGCCTTCTTCGTCTTCAATTCGGGAGTTACCGTCGGATGAGCGGAGGGGGGCTGCGCCATGAGTGATTGGCCCATAAAATGTTTTGGTGGAATTGAAAAATTCGCATATCCTGTGCTGATCCGCAAGTTTTTGTGTTTCACATGCTTTATTTTTAAACCAGTCGTTCTTTAGATTGCGAAGTTCGCGCTGGGCAGCCGCTTTCTTCTTGTGGAAGGTATCAGCTTTGGTCCGAGACTGAGGGTTGTTCTGCCAGTCAAAAAGCAGCACGTTTATCATCGACGAGTACATTGATTTCCGGGTCATTTTCATCAAATCAGTCCTGATGTATTCTTTCGATCTGGCCGAGGGTCTCTCTGCAGATTTTTGTCATGACAGTCGAGAATATTCCACTAGGCACTGGGATTTGGGTTGTTTGTTGTCAGGTTGTTTATCAGCCCAAATTCGAGCTGCTCTCTGAAAGCATGTGCTACTGCTGAATTCTCCAGACGCTTAGTTTTAAAACCTCCTCTGAAGGCTTGCTGTTTTCGCCGTTTTGGGGCGACGTAAAGTGAGAACTTGACTCTGACAAGCCGATGATCAGTGTCGCAGTGGTCTGAGCCACGCATGGCTCGGATGATGAGAATATCTCGGCGATCTCTTTCACCTGACAATGACGTAATCAATGAGATGCCAGTGTTTGGATCGTGAGTGTTGCCACGAACCCTTGAACTTGTCGGCCTGCCTAAACAAGGAATTGGTGATAGTGCTTGATATACACTCAAACACAGACTAAAATAAAAACATTCACAACAATGCCTGATGGAGAGATGACAGTGAGGGTAAGTAGTGAGTGTGAGGGTAAGTCGTGTGTGTGTGTGTGTGTGTGTGTGTGAGGGTTTAAGTAGTTAGTGTGTGTGAGGGTAGGTAGTGAGAGTGTGTGAGGGTTTAAGTAGTTAGTGTGTGTGAGGGTAGGTAGTTAGAGTGTGTGAGGGTAGGTAGTGAGAGTGTGTGAGGGTAGGTAGTGAGAGTGTGTGAGGGTTTAAGTAGTTAGAGTGTGTGAAGGTTTATGTAGTTAGAGTGTGTGAAGGTTTAAGTAGTTAGAGTGTGTGAAGGTTTAAGTAGTTAGTGTGTGTGAGGGTAGGTAGTGAGAGTGTGTGAGGGTTTAAGTAGTGAGTGTGTGTGAGGGTTTAAGTAGTTTGAGTGTGTGAAGGTTTAAGTAGTTAGTGTGTGAAGGAAGGTAGGAGAAAAGAGAAGGTGACATGGAGAGTTTATCAAAGTGAAAAGCTTATAACTGTAATTACCTCACTCATTACATCACTTGAAATAAAAATACAATAAGAATCAATAGTTTTTCCTTCAATCTCTTTTCAATTTAAGACTTCAACTCAAAACCTCAAAGCATAACTATCATTTTCATACAGGGAGGTGAATTGACACATTACCGCTGAACAGGGAACACAACAATAAAAGATGCTCACAGACTCACTGGATAGTCGTGGTTGTGCAGGCAACAACAGACCAGAAAGCAGCACATGAGATATATACTATATAGTTCTTTAAAGATTCAAGTGTGTGATATCTGTTAAAACTGTCTCGTCCCAACAGGCCTCACTTTTTAAAGGTGATCCATACTTAGCTCCGCCTACACCTCGTTCACGTCTAATAACCTCAGCCAAAGACCTATCCTGGATCTGTGACGTCACACTAGTCTATTCTACCAATTGGTGGATGACCACACTGCCTGGAACTAGGGGTGGTGTTCACATATTAAAAAAAAAAAAAAACTCATTTAAAACACACATCTATTGTTTGTGTTTTGTTTTCTCAGGCAAGTGGATGTAAAAGAACCCAGTTGACCCCACTACAATATCCTGTGACCGGTGCTGGCTATGTTTTAACAGGTTCCAGGTACACGGCTCTGGCTGGTAACTTGGTATTTCCTGTGACACGATCTATGTATATACTGTATATATTCTGGGGGGGGGGGGGGGGAGAGGGCTCAACATGGCAACCAAACTTCAACTTAACTTTAGCACCCAATAGCTTAATCTAAGTTAAACCACTAACCTAACCTAAACTAACCAACTCCTAACTTAATCTAACACCTAACCACTAATCTAACCTCCTTCTAACTTAATCTAACCTAACCAACCAGTGATCTAACAAAACCCTAACTTAAAATCTAACTTAACCAAAGCTGGTATTAACCTAATCTAACCTACCCAACCACTAACATAACTAACCACTAACATAACCAACCACTAACATAACCAACCACTTATCTAACCAACAACTAATCTAACCAACAACTAATCTAACCAACAACTAATCTAACCAACAACTAATCTAACCAACAACTATTCTAACCAACAACTAATCTAACCAACAACTAATCTAACCAACAACTATTCTAACCAACAACTATTCTAACCAACAACTAATCTAACCAACAACTATTCTAACCAACCATTAATTTAACCAACCCCCAACCCAGTCAAGAAGAATAATAAGAGAGAAGGAGAAATGGAGAGAGAAAAGAAGAGGGAATGGGGGAGAGGGAAAGAGAGAGGGAGAAAAGGAAAGAGGGAAGGGAGTGGATATAGGAGAAGAAAGAAGTGGGAGAAGGGAGGTCAGAGAGGGAAACAATATATCACAACCCCGTCCCCTCCCTCTCACCCTATTTCCCCCCCCCCTCTCCATTTTTTATTTTCACACACACACACACACACACACGAGTAATTGTAGTCTCCATGAGTCCGTGTACTGATAAAGGCATGTTGAGTGCCATCTAAATATCGTAGTTTAAGAGAGCCAGTTACTTACTAGTGTAAAGACCCCCATTCTAAACGTCAGGAATAGGACCTAACTTAGTATGCCCCCCAAACACCACTAACATCATCCCTACTACCACCAGTACCACCCCTACCACTAACACCACCTCTACCACCACCTCCTACCACCAACACCACCACCCCCTACCTCCTACCACCACCTCCTACCACCAACACCAGTACCACCCCTACCACTAACACCACCTCTACCACCACCTCCTACCAACAACACCACCACCCCTACCACTACCTGCTACCAGCACCCCTACCACCAACATCACACTTACTACCAACACCACCCCTACCACCACCTCCTACTACCAACACCACCCCTACCACCACCTCCTACCACCACCAACACCACCACCCCTACCACCACCTCCTACCAGCACCACTAACACCTTCAGAAAATCATTAAATCCGTCATTTTTCTGCCTGTTGACGTCAAGTGTATGCTACTAAACTGTATGTTGACTTTCGTGTGAGTGGGAGGACGTACAGTAGTGGATGTTTTTTGTATAGAATAGACTTATGAATTAATTATTATTATTACAGTATTGTTATTATTACCGTATTATTGGTAATATTATTAAGAGAAATAAAACCATTGGTGAAACCTGTCTTCTCTGCCTCAGTTGGCACTCTTGGGAATGGCTACGCTGACTGAACTGTCCCGTGACGTGCGATCGATAATTGGTTGACGTACCTTAGCCCAGGTTACCGAGAAGTGTGTCATTTTCCCTTAAACCTATTGTGTATTTTGTCAGAATTAGAGATCTGTGGTAATAATCAATACGAAAGTCTACGTAAATGCCCCCATTAATTCGGCCAGCGTCTCCGTATGTCTGGCCGTAAATAAATTGACAAATAACACAGATTTGGGTAGATTCCTCCCTCCCTTCCCCCTTGGGTGATCTTCAGGAGGTAGACATTACTGGACAATAAGAGGGGTTGTGTTCAAGAGGTCGAAAAATTACGTCGTACGTCAGCCAGATTGTTACTATTCATTAATTACGGGTTGTGAGGGAGGGAGGGGAGACTCCCAAGGAACTGCCAGTCATCCCGTCCATAACTATCATACAGCATTGAGACCCGGGGGGGGGGGGGTTACTAATTGGGGTTGTATATGAAGTATAATAAATAATACAACATTACCGTAAAAATGAGCTTTATGGTCATAACTTAACTGAGAGGTCAAGTTTTCTCTCCAGTAAAGTACCGTACATCTGGCCTGGTATTATGGGTCAGCCTTACTTACTGTACAAGTGAGAAAAAAAAGCAGTATAGTTAACACGATATCGAATTGTCAAATTGTACACAAGTTCTCTCTACATATGTCGGTATATAGCTGTGTGTGTACGCATGGAAAACATACATATTCTCTAAGCACCAAGAGGAAGAAAAAATAACATTTACGATGTACGAAAAATGAAGGTAGAAACTATTTAAAATTCGGACTCAGAAATATTAAGCTTACGGCAAAAAAAAAATGGTGAACTGCTTTAATAATAAAGAGACATTGGTAGGTTACTGCTGTACAACACGGCACCGAACAACACATTACAGCCTGAAACACTTTTTTGTAACACCCTGGATACACAAGCGTGCTCCCCGGTGGCCCTGATCAGTGTTGAGGCCCTATTCTATACTAGTAATTGAAAGTGAAGATATATGTGGTAACGCTGAAGTGGTTATTGTGTGTAATATCTTGATTCTGACCTTTAGCTTCAATATGGTCGGTCCCTTAGTGTTGAATTTCGTTCAATTTCGTCGTGAACAATTTGATGATGGCCGCCCTACCAAACTGTGTTACCCTCTTAATTTTTATTTATATATTTTTTTTAATCGTTTATATATAATTTTCAGTTATTTTCTTTATTTTTATTTTTACAGCGTGATTTTCTCAACTACAGTATGTGTCTTTCTTTTCTCATAGTATCTTATTTTGCTACGGTCAATTTTATCATTAATTTACACCCTTTCATTGTTTCGCAGCATTATTTTTTTAAATATTTTTTTCGGGGGCTTGAATTTATTTTTTTCTGCATACATTATTTTCTCAATTAGTTTAATACCTCAAATTCTTTCTTTTACTTTATTTATTTACATATTAATTTAATTTTTTAATTATTCTATTTCTGTATGTCCACGCTGCATGTGAAAGACGGATATTTATTTTCATGGGAGGAACTTCGTTTTCTTAGCAAATTGATGAAAAAATTGAAGCCTGTACACATCTTTTTATATAACTTTTGTTGTTCTTAAGATTTTTAAATGATATAATGGTTATTTAGGATTTGACAAGATCATTGTGGTAGTTGCACACTTGTCGGAGGGGGAATTGAACTTCATTAAAAAAGACACTAACCTTTTACACAACTCTGGGAATGAACTTTGCAATGTGTCAAGACAATCTTGAAGTCTTTACACAATTTAGGGAGAAAACTCTGTTGATCTTTACAGGTTGATGAGAAAATTGGTTTGATAATTTTGAATCTTACATATACTTAGATAAAATTCTGTTTATATTTTGCGAGATGTTAAGAAAATGTTGAAGTCTGTACACAATTTAGTGACGGAACTCTTGCTACTCTTCGCAAAATTTACACATAAAAAAAGAGAATATGATATTGAAGCTAATAGACTACACATTTTGGAACTGAACTTTGTTATTCTTTGCAAGTTGATAAGAAAATGTTGAAGCTTGTACACAATTTTCCGGGCGGAGGAGCTGAGGCAGGATTCCCGTAAATTATGAAGGGAAAGTTTAGGCTGGTCGAGACAGGGGTGTTATAGAGTGGCCGCTTGTGTTGGGGGCGAAAAATTATAATTCACTCGAGGGTTCCATCCAACACTAAAGTTCCTTCTCTCTCTCTCTCCTGCTCTTTGTTCTCCCCCAGTCCCTAGGCCTCCGCCCCCCCCCCCCTCCTCCTCTCTACCATCGAGTATTTCATATTATTCCCGTTAGAGTGAAGTTTTAATTAAAAATAAGACAAAAAAAGGGTTCATCTTTCCCGGCCATCTGGTACCGTTTGATTTAAAATTCCTTAATTAATGCACATTTCATTGGGCGTCCGCTTTTGTGATTGGGAACAGTTGTGAGAGCTTGTCGGGCGTCGGGGAGAAACTGCTGGTGTAGCTGTTGACTTTATTTAGCGGCGGGAGGTTGAGCTGGCGGGCTGAGACGAGAGGTCCTCAACGCTTGCCTGCTGTCTTCTGACTTCCTCGCTTCTTTTAGTTACCAAGATGTTTGAATAATTAATGATCACATGCAGTAATATATCCTTTACCTGTTTAGTGGAAAATGACCTTACTTGTTCATCTGCTTTATCGATGGAGTTAAAGCTGGCTCAGGGAAGGACCTCTTCTCGCCTGCCTCCCTTGTTTCGGTTCCCTAGTTTGGTTTATTGGCGACCTCATGTTGACGGAAAATGACCCAATTTTATTACTGGCTTCATTCAGGAGAGTTGGAAGTGGCTCTCACTCTCTCCTCCCGGGTTTTTGTCACCTATGAGATTTTGATTTATTGACGAACTCATACAGAGAGAGTGGCGTTCGATGCCTTCTGTCTGTCTGTGTGTAAGAAAAAATAACTTAACACTCGTAGATTTATTGAGAGAGTTGGCGGTCCGATGACGAAGACTTGCACTCTTACCTGTTTTTGCCACCTGCGAGTGTTTGGTTTATTGATGATTTCATGCTAAGAGCAGGCTAAGGGCGCCTTGTTGTCGAAAGTGAATTAATGATTTGACTTAGTTCCTTCGGCGAGGTTGAGGTGACGGTGTCTTGTCCTCGCTTTCACCTTCCAATAATCTATTTCTTGTGTCTTATTCACCACAACACGATGGAGGGTGGTGCTTATGACGCCTCGTGTCTGCATGTCTGTTTGGCGATTTATGGTGTAATGGTCAACATGCAAGAGAGTGGACCTGGATAAGGTAAAAACGCTATTTGCCTCTGTCTGTCAAGCAGTATTTGGAGACCTGGATGTTAATCGATTTGCGAATTTTGTTCCGGGGTAATGGTTAGCCAGTGCAGTTGGCGAGTTCGGTCTTTTTGTATTATTCCTTGACACTGGGTCATACAGCTCGTTATCCTGGTCATTATAAAAACCTCATTAGGTTTGGTTTCCCTAAAGACTGGGTCCTAATCGTAATGGTTTAGTCAGTTTAGATTGGGGCCAAGTAAGACAAGGTTTTATTAGGACTGGGGCCCATTTCATCTACGAAAGCAGTCTCTTCTCTTCACTTGTTTATAATGTTGACGACAGATGAACGTGACTTATTTAGTGGATTTATTCAGGAAGGTTAAGCTGGCGCTGCTGTATCGTCTTATTCTCTTGTGTGTTAGCTGTCCGGGAGAAGAATATAAGTTATGCATGCTCTCCGTCCGTCCGTCCGTCCGGGAGTTGTAAACTGGAAGAAATAGTGATGGATTTTAACCAGAATTAGTGTGGATATATGATAAATCACATTGAGATCTCACACGAGGTCTGTGATCACCTATTTTTCGGCATCACTCCAGAACTCGGTTGCTAGGAGGTGGGAGACTTAGGTGGCTCGTATGTCTAAGTGACCGTCCTGTGCTCGAGGTTAGAAGGGGGATTGCTTGAGGGTTTTATTTATCGTTATGCCCCGGAGACGACAAACCAAGCACAAAACTATACAGTGAAGCACAACTTGAGGTGAATCAAAAACACTTTTAGTTAACACCATCAAACAGTGGGAAGCGTACTAGAAATACGTCTAAATTATCTAGTATCAGCAAGTAGTGGTCAGTGATTCTCCCTGTGGTACGGTAAGAGGAGGTCTCTGTGGGAACACTGGTACACACACACAGAAGTGCTGGGTATCCTCCACCTCGGAGATCTGTCAGATACTGTAAGTGTATCTAGCATAAAGGCGCTTGATGTTGTGTATGTCCACCAGTAACCGGAAATAGACCCACGTTATGGAACTGAGTCATTCGCAGAGCTTGATTGTGTGCCTTTTGAGGTGTGTTAACTGTGTTACGTGTTTGATGTCTTGTCTGTATCCATCACTACCACAATCTGACGTAAGATGTGTTAGTGAGAGAACTTCAGCTGGTTAAGTGACCAGTGGCTCAATCACTGACTCTTGTTATCTGTTCACCCGATACTTGGGACTGTTGGCGTCTTTACCTGTTCTGACTACCTGTGTCACCGTCGTTGCCAGAAACTCTTGTTAAGTTGTGGAATTTGGGTGGTTACGGTGGCTGTGTTAGGCTTCAACCGTCTGGAATTTTGTTCCTGTTTGCTTTCGTCACGATTGACATCTTGATTATCTCTACATGTCTGCCTGTTTGTCTCTCACCAGCAGAAATTGACTGCTGTTATGGAAACGAATTATTTGTAAGCTGTCTCTATGTCTGTCCGTCCGTCTCGATCCTGATATTAACACACACACACACACACACAAAATGAACGTCTCCTCTACAAATGCAACTTCGAACGTCTAATGTACACACACACACACACACACACACACACACACACACACACACACACACACACACACTATGAACATTTCCTGTACATACGTAATACACTTTTAACGTGTCCTATATACACACACAGGCTCCAAAAACAGCATAGCACCAAATAGGATCCCCTGAATTAACCCGTTAAGCCGTCGATAAAGGGGTTGACCTTGGTGTACCTCCGCCGTTGGTCTGGTGTGAAGCGCGAAAGGTCAGAGGTCGCGGCAGCTGGTCATTCAGGTAGGAAGGTCCCCGGGAGAGGGAGAGACGAGGGTGATAGAAGTTTAGTTTACGTTGTTGAAAGGATTCTTACACACGAGTTTTTAATCTGCATTAGGCAACTCCATGATCGCCTTTTTCTGGAAGGTTGATTGACTGAATTTTTCTCATAACCCCGAGCCCGCCCATAACACTCTTTCGTTATCCCACTCTCGTCCCTGCACCCAGACCTTGGCTTACATTAACGACTTGATACTTACGATGACTAACTTGGTCACGTGTTTCATGATGTATTAAAAAAAAAAAGAGTTCAATATTAACAGCTTATTTCTGTGACGTCACAACTGAAATGCGAGGTTAGAGAACACTTCACAGAGGTGTACAGTTTATCTCTTAAGCTTAAGCGTCTCCCGTAGCCTTGATGGTGAGCAAATAGGAGAGTGAAATGATATCCTTCCGCCTGCCCGTTTGTTTGTGCATCCGTCCAGGCAACTTGTGAACGCTACAACTCGATTATTTGTATATATATTGTTTCGATGACAGTTAGTTTGTGGATATAAACACAACGAAGTCTCACACGAGTTAAATAATCAATGGTTTCTCTTGTCCACTTTACTGTCACTTAATATTCCCATGTACACTTTACTGTCACTTAATTATCCCATGTACACTTTAATGCCACAAACAATCCCATGTCCACTTTACTGTCACTTAATAATCCCATGTACACTTTACTGTCACTTAATTATCCCATGTACACTTTAATGCCACTAACACTCCCATGTCCACTTTACTGTCACTTAATTATCCCATGTTCACTTTACTGTCATTTAATTATTCCATGTCCACTTTACTATCACTTAATAATCCCATGTCCACTTTACTGTCATTTAATAATCCCATGTCCACTTTACTGTCACTTAATTATCCCACTGTTAAAATTTGGGATCCATATTCACATCAACAAAAAATATGCAGGACAATTTTCTCCAATAACTGAAGTTAAGTAAACGTATCTATATATAGTAAAGTCTTTAAGTAAATTATATAAAAACCACATTGGTCTTAATTCTGAGGATTTTCTTGAGTAAAATAGTTACGTTCTTACATGTCCACTTGCGAGGGAAAATTAACTTACGATCCTTTAAAAATCAAGGTCCTAATTGTTGTTTACACTGTGCAGACCTTAGTGTTTACCTCTACTGTAACACCTGTAATTTGATGTGCGCTCGTGACCACCAACTGACAGCCACCCCCCAACAGTCTCTATAACAACCACTACTATCTCCACAATCAGCACCGCAACAGGCACTACAATCATCACTTTCATCATCGTCAGCATCTTTACTGTCAGTTCCATAATAACACCTACTGTACCACCACCACCACCATCACTATCACCACATGCACCACCACGATCATCACCACTACTACCACCACCACCATCATCACCACTATCACCACCGCCGGCGCCCGTGTTGCCACTACTGTCAGCACCAAAACAGTTACTGTCACCAGTATTTTCATCACCTCCACAGTAACTACCGTTTCTCCTCTCTCGCGCTACAGGTCCCAGTTCTAATGGACCCCGTACCTAACTTAACGTAATTTAAACATTAGGATTGAGGCCCAGTCCTATTAATGTCTAGTCCTAATGGACCCTGACTTAATGGACCCCAGTACTAATGAACCCTGACTTCCCAAGAGTTAAGCTACGCTCTGAGTCCTCAGTCCCAATTGGCCTCAGTTCTAATCCTAATGGTCAAGGTATGTCAGGTTAGGACCTAATAGTACTGGGCCCAATAGAACTTGGACCTATTAGGACTCGACGCATTAGAACTGATACCTATTAGCTCTGCGCTCATTAGAACTGAGACCTATTAGCACTGTGCCCATTATAACTGAGACCTATTAGCACTGGTCCCATTAGAACTGTGTCCTATTAGGACTGTGCCTATTAGAACTGGGGCCCATTTCCCTTGGCAATGTCTCCCTCCTCTGGTTGTTTGACTCGTAGGTGATAGTCGGTCTGTACTAGTCACCAGCGACCCCGCAGATAGGCGAGTCAGGTGCCTAGTAATGAGTGAAGTAGGTGACTGGCGGTGGTGAAGCGGGAGGGGGCGAAGGTGTGGTGAAGCGAGAGGGGGCGAAGGTGTGGTGAAGCGGGAGGGAGGGGGCGAAGGTGAGGTGTGGTGAAAATGTGGAGTAAAGTGAAGGAAGTTGAGAGTTTAATGAAAATGTTTTGAAGATGTGGTGAAGGTGTGGCCAAAGGGAGACGAAAAGGGTGGTTAAATGACCGTAGAATTATAGGAGGGGCGTGTTGATTATGAGAGAGGAGATAGGCTAGAGAGAGAGAGAGAGAGAGAGAGAGAGAGAGAGAGAGAGAGAGAGACGCTGCAGAGAAAGGAGACGGCCTCAGTAACTCAGGCGGTGATGATAGTTATCAGAAGCTATAAGAGAGAGGAATATCTGGACCAGGAGGGCATCTTGGGGGAGATATACTCTATTATCACAGATTTAGGCGGTTCTCGGCGTACTGCGGGGGGGGGGGGGGTGTAAGTCAAGGTGGTGGCGAGGGTAATGGTGGTGGTCGGGGTGATGGTGGTGGTAGGGGTGATGGTGGTGATGGTAGTGGTCGGGGTGATGGCGGCTGTGGTGGTGATGGTAGTGGTCGGGGTGATGGCGGCTGTGGTGGTGATGGTAGTGGTCGTGGTGATGGTGGTGGCAGTGGTCTGGGTGATGGTGATGGCAGTGGGTGAGGTGCTGGCGGATATGGTGATGGTGGTATATCCTGTGAGCGGCAGCGAAAAAGGATTACAGATAGATCTCACAAGGGTTTATATGAGACCCCTGCAGTGGTCAGGATATTGTAGCATTCAATGTTACAAAGTATTTCCCGAACATTGTTTAGTTGTGGACATTAGTTGACTTATTCACACCTGCATGAGAGGCATACTGCAGTGTGAGGCCGTATGTTTGGCCGCACTCTTTGTTATTCACACCTACATGAGAGGCATACTGCAGTGTGAGGCCGTATGTTTGGCCGCACTCTTTGTTATTCACACCTGCATGAGAAGCATACTGCAGTGTGAGGCTGTATGTTTGGCCGCACTCTTTGTTATTCACACCTACATGAGAGGCATACTGCAGTGTGAGGCCGTATGTTTGGCCGCACTCTTTGTTATTCACACCTGCATGAGAGGCATACTGCAGTGTGAGGCCGTATGTTTGGCCGCACTCTTTGTTACTCACACCTGCATGAGAGGCATTCCAGTACATTATTTGTTTAGTTTTATACATAGGAATTGACGTTGCTAATAGGTGCAAAAGTGGATACAATCTTAATTTATCAGACATAAATTGTTGTGCCATTGTACACAACAGGGTGGTTAGACCTGTCCCCAAAACGTTCTATTTCTCACATTCTAAGACGTAGTGCCACACACCTTACATTTAGTATTGGTAGTGTCGATGGTGATGACGAGGGTGGTAGTGGTGGTGGTTATGGTGATGGTGGTAGTCGTGGTGGTGGTAGTGGTTATGGTGATAATGGTAGTTGTGGTAGTGGTTATGGTGATAATGGTAGTTGTGGTAGTGGTTATGGTGATAATGGTAGTTGTGGTAGTGATGGTTGTGGTGATGATGGTGGTGGTGGTAATGGTAGTTATGGTATTGGTGATGGTGGTGGTGGTAGTGATGGTGGTCGTGGTGGTGATGGTTATGACGATAGTGGTGGTGGTGGTGGTAGTGGTTTTAACGGTGGTGGCAGTGGTGGAGGGAGAGGGCAAGGAGGAGGAGAGAGAGACGGAGAAAGAGGAGGAGGGAGAGAGGAGGAGGGAGGAGAGGAAAAGGAGGTAGAGGAGGAGGAAAAGGTGAGGGAAGAGGAAGTGGAGGGAGAAAGAGGGGGAGGAGGGACAGGAAGAGGAGAGAGGAGGATGGAGAGTAAGAGGAGGAGGGAGAGGAATACGACTGGGAAGAAAGCGAACAGGAGGCAGGGGGAGGAGTGTGAGCGGGAGGAAGACTACTGTTGATGGAAAACCCAATTTGCATACGCGGGGAAGATTTATTATTCCTTGTTACCAAGTTGGTGTCACGGGGAGGACCAAATGAAGAGGGACATTAGGTAATTGTGTGAGAGAGAGAGAGAGAGAGAGAGAGAGAGAGAGAGAGAGAGAGAGATTACGTACGAATCTGTTGAGGGGGGATGACATGCATAATTTAGCCATATACAGTATACTATATGTAAATGTTGTTCGTGTTACTTTCCTGAGTTGCAGGTTATATGGACCCCCCCCAGTCCCAATGGACCCCAACCTAGTACTAACCATTAAGACCGTAGCCCTTTGGTATTGCCCGCTAATCTCAATGGATAAGTTAGATTAGTTTAGGAAGGCGTCGGTTAGGTTGCATTAGGTGAGGTAAGTTAGGTTGGGTTAGGATGTGATGGGAAGGGTTAATTTAGATTAGGTTAGGTTAGGTAGAGTGGGGTTAGATTTCATTTGGTTTGGTTACTTTAGGTTAGGTTAAGAGGCTGTTAAGATCAGTCATCTCTGATTATTAAAACCGTATATATTCTTTTCGTCTTTTTATCGCGTGTTTAAGACCTTCCTGGCTACGGTACAGTCCCCCCCCCCCCCCCCACACACACACACATTTATTAATTTCCATATTGATCGTCCAGCGGGAGTTTGATCCGTCACAAGTCAAGCCTGATCGTCCCTGCCCGTATAATATTCAATGATTTATCAGCTGAATGACGCTAACATGGTAACTCATCAGACGCCTACCCCGTAACTCATCAGATGAATGACACTTACATGATAACTCATCAGACGCCTACACTGTAACTCATCAGATGAATGACGCTTACATGGTAACTCATCAGGTGAATACCATTTACATAGTAACTCATCAGACGCCTACCCCGTAACTCATCAGATAAATGACACTTACATGGTAACTCATCAGACGCCTACACCGTAATTCATCAGATGAATGACGCATACATGGTAACTCATCAGGTGACAGACACTTATATGGTAACTCATCAGACGCTTACATGGTAACTCATCAGCTGATAGACACTTATTTGGTATTTACCTTGTTTACATGGTCTCCCACGGTGCTGCTCCTCCCATGGTCATCCCTATAACAGCGACTCAACTTGTCTTCCCTCCCATGAACGATTTTCTTCATCCTGTTATCATAAAAAAGACGAGATAAAAACTTTGTGCGTCACGTCCTCCGAACTTCATTAATCTCCCAAAATGATTAAGATTAGATTGTTATTATAAAGAGGGGAAGGGCAGCGCTCCCACTCCTCCCCTCACTCACTTACTCTCACGCTCAGGGACACCCTATTTAACCCCACTCTCCCTCTCTCCTAGGATTACCCGGCCAGAGGGAAAATGGTTAAGTTGTAATCGTTTCCCCTCTCTCCCCACACACTGCTTTATCAACCTCTCTCTCTCTATCTCTATCTTTCTGTTAAAAAATATCCATTTATGAACATTATTTGATTTTAAAGGGAACAAGTCACTGAGTTTTGCCGAAAAATATATTAAAACAGCCTTTCCCTGCTAAAGTCAGATATAGTTTTCTTTAAATCGTCAGAGGGTGTGTGGGTTGTAGTGGCCCGTATACTGTACTTCACTATTCCTCTACCATAAAAACAAACACACGTTTTTGGTATATTTCATCAACTGACTCGGGGGGAAAAAATAGGTCGCCAAACTGTCCTGGGCAATAAATCTTTCTAGATTTGTGACCTTTAAGACCGACTTATAATAGAACTCGATGAATAGAACAAAATACTCTTATACATAGCTTGAGGTCAATAATGAGGAGACGACTGGACAAGTACGTGACAGATTCAGATGACCAAATATTCACTACACCTTACTCAACTTTTAACGTCAGTACTTAGCAAGACGACCGGACAAACATTGGCCAGACATTATAAATAACTCCCTCACTTCAGCTTGGGGACAATACTTGACGAGATGACCGGACAAAGTACAAGGCAGACTCAAAAATAAATCTGTTAATGTTCTCCTAATGGCGGGGTGGAAGTAGGGCCCCATACTCTCTTTAAAAGTTAACAGTTTCTTTGTCTATACACGCGGGAAAGCAAAAAAATAACACATGAAACACTCTGGTAACAAAATATATGGAAGAGAACACGAACATGATTAACGAATTCAAAGGCTAACTCCGCCCCGCTCCGTGACGTCACACAGCAGGGGTTGAGGATGTCGCTAAAATGTTGTAATATTTTCTTATTCTCTTCAAGATATTTGTTACCGGAACGTTTCACCTGTTATTGTTGGCTTCCCCGAGTACGAGGATTCTCAGAGATCAACACACAATAGTTATTATCCCCTAAAATATAAAATACAGTAGCTCTTTAAGACAGATTAAATAAGTGAATTTTCCTGCTTCCGTCCGCCAATCAATCACCTGACTTGCTGACTCTAGGCTTCACAGTTACAAGGTTAAGGGACAGACTATAGTTCGAGAATATACATACATACATATATACATACATACTTTACAAGAGTTTGGCGCCGAAATAATAATGGTTCATCTTTTAAGGTTGGAGGCCGTTATATATTGTCTACATTACTTCTGCTATAACTACAACTACGGTTACTAACATACACGTTTATATACATTACAGTATCATAAAACATCCTTATCAAGCGTTATCAAGCGTTATTAAGCGTTATTAAGCGTTATTAAGCGTTATCAAGCGTTATCAAGCGTTATTAAGCGTTATTAAGCGTTATTAAGCGTTATCAAGCGTTATCAAGCGTTATTAAGCGTTATTAAGCGTTATTAAGCGTTATTAAGCGTTATCAAGCGTTATTAAGCGTTATTATAATATTACTCTTCCAATATTGTCATTAAATTTATCGTGATCAATTTAGTTTCATCAGATTTGTGAGTCACACGACCAAATTCTTTACCCAGCGCCTTGAAATATTAATAAGGGAAGAATGTGAGGTAGAGCAGCGAACATTATTGAAGAAGGTTATCATACTCACTCACCTGTGCCAGCCAACAGTTGTCAATCATTTGTTCTTACTCACAAGTTATTATCACACAACACTAGAGCATCAAGATCATTGTCATTACATAATTATCAATGTTTATAACGTTATTTACGTATTAACACCAAAAATTAACACAAGAAAAATGTCTCACTCTTTACCCCCCAACAGGCGGAGGGAATCTGTTGGGCTCCTCCAGTTTAAATCACTCCTCCGCCTGCGTCCTGATTGGTCAGTGCCAGAAATCTTATCTCTCATTGGTCTGTTGTCACGTTCGAGTTTAGAATAATATTTTTAAACGGCTATTGAATATCTTCCATTGTACCCAATATATAACCATCTTTGATTAATTGTTTTATTATTTTCTTATGCTAGGTAAATTAAATTATACTAGGCTGCTTCCGTAATTACTTCTCTAAGGTAACATAGACAATTTATATTATACGACATATATTGGTCACGATAAATGACGGGAAACAGCCTAGTATAACTTTACCTAAGACAACACAAATCTCAGATGGTTTTATGTTGTATAAAGCAGAAGAAGCTACTTGACCATTTATAAATATTATTTTAAACTCGAACATGACAAAAGACCAATGAGAGATAAGATTTCTGGCACTGACCAATCAGGACGCAGGCGGAGGAGTGATTTAAACTGGAGGAGCCCAACAGATTCCCTCCGCCTGTTGGGGGGGTAAAGAGTGAGACATTTTTCTTGTGTTAATTTTTGGTGTTAATACGTAAATAACGTTATAAACATTGATAATTATGTAATGACAATGATCTTGATGCTCTAGTGTTGTGTGATAATAACTTGTGAGTAAGAACAAATGATTGACAACTGTTGGCTGGCACAGGTGAGTGAGTATGATAACCTTCTTCAATAATGTTCGCTGCTCTACCTCACATTCTTCCCTTATTAATATTTCAAGGCGCTGGGTAAAGAATTTGGTCGTGTGACTCACAAATCTGATGAAACTAAATTGATCACGATAAATTTAATGACAATATTGGAAGAGTAATATTATAATAACGCTTAATAACGCTTAATAACGCTTAATAACGCTTAATAACGCTTGATAACGCTTAATAACGCTTGATAAGGATGTTTTATGATACTGTAATGTATATAAACGAGTATGTTAGTAATATTAATTGTTTTATAATAGTAGTAGTAGTAGTAGTTAGCGCATTAATAACGAACTAGAAACATAAAGGAATAACAATTATTTACCTAACAAAACTCACACCAGTTAGTGAGTGACGCCGTGAACTGTGAAGCGATATTTTGTAGTTGATAAGGAAGTGTTTCTTTATTGTGTTAACTCTAGCTTGTATGAGATAAAAATAATAATAATAATAATAATAAAATAATAATAATAATAATAATAATAATAAAATAATAATAATAATAATAATAATAATAAAATAATAATAATAATAATAATAATAATAATAAAATAATAATAATAATAATAATAATAATAATCATAATAAAATAATAATAATAATATAATAAAATAATAATAATAATAATAATAATCATAATAAAATAATAATAATAATAATAATAATAATAATAATAAAAAATATAATAATAATAATAATAATAATAATAACAGTCCCAATAATAACCCCGGTACAGATAAATGTATAATTAGTGCACCATCATGTTAGGTACTAGGATTTTTATGAAGCATTTATCCTGTTCTTTTCAGTCCTGTTTAACGGGAATAAAAGATAACGAAGCTTGACTATAGAGATTAAAAAAGGCTTAAATCGTTAATGAAAGGAGAATTGAAAGCAACGAGGACAGATAAATTTAAACTATTAAACAGAACGAAACAGCCTAACCTAAAACTCAACGCAGCTTAACATAAAAGAGTGTTGAGTAACCTACGTAGGGTGTTTAGGTTAGGTTAGGTTGTGGTACGTCTGGCTCATAAGTGGGAATTATTTAATTTTGTTGTAATCAATAGACGACGAGCAGATATCAAATGTAAATAATGTTATATTATTTTTCTCAGTTCCTTCTTTATTTTCTTGTCTTCTTCCGTAAGAGTCAATAATCTGGGTCGTTAACAGTAAGGGCCAATAATCTGGGTCGTTAACAGTAAGGGCCAATAATCTGGGTCGTTAACAGTAAGGGCCAATAATCTGGGTCGTTAACAGTAAGGGCCAATAATCTGGGTCGTTAACAGTAAGGGCCAATAATCTGGGTCGTTAACAGTAAGGGCCAATAATCTGGGTCGTTAACAGTAAGGGCCAATAATCTGGGTCGTTAACAGTAAGGGTCAATAATCTGGGTCGTTAACAGTAAGGGTCAATAATCTGGGTCGTTAACAGTAAGGGCCAATAATCTGGGTCGTTAACAGTAAGGGCCAATAATCTGGGTCGTTAACAGTAAGGGCCAATAATCTGGGTCGTTAACAGTAAGGGCCAATAATCTGGGTCGTTAACAGTAAGGGCCAATAATCTGGGTCGTTAACAGTAAGAGCCAATAATCTGGGTCGTTAACAGTAAGGGCCAATAATCTGGGTCGTTAACAGTAAGGGCCAATAATCTGGGTCGTTAACAGTAAGGGCCAATAATCTGGGTCGTTAACAGTAAGGGCCAATAATCTGGGTCGTTAACAGTAAGGGCCAATAATCTGGGTCGTTAACAGTAAGGGCCAATAATCTGGGTCGTTAACAGTAAGGGCCAATAATCTGGGTCGTTAACAGTAAGGGCCAATAATCTGGGTCGTTAACAGTAAGGGCCAATAATCTGGGTCGTTAACAGTAAGAGCCAATAATCTGGGTCGTCAACAGCAAGAGCCAATAATTTGGGTCGTTTAACATTAAGAGCTAATAATCTGGGTTAACTAACAGTAAGGGCCAATAAACTGGGTCGTTAACAGTAAGAGCCAATAATCTTGGTCGTTTAACAGTAAGAGCCAATAATCTGGGTCGTTCAACAGTAAAAGCCAATAATTTGATTCGTTAACAGTAAGAGCCAATAATCTGAGTCGTTCAGCACTAAGAGCCACTAATTTGGGTCGTTAACAGTAAGAGGCAATAATTTGGGTCGTTCAACACTAAGAGCCAATAATTTGGGTCGTTAACAGTAAGAGGCAATAATCTGGGTCGTTCTCAGTTTCTAAAAAAATAATCCTGGTTTTACAGATCATTTTAGTTTTTAAGAGAATCTGATCAGTCTGTGAAAATTGGACACTAGATTCAACAAATTCTTGTTCAACTATTTTTTTTATCTTGCTATTTCGACAGAAGAATGTCAGGGCTGTCATTCATTTGATGTTTTTTTTTTTTTTTTTGAAGGTTTTAACATTTCCACTTTTTTTTTGTACGAGAGGAACCAAAAAAGCAATTATTTTAACCTCACTTTTTCCATTGTCTACACCAATTGATCTAACTTATCCTTACCTAACCAAACAAATGATAATTTAACCTTACTTAACCTAACCGACCAAAGGCTAATCTAACTTTAGCTACCTAACCTAACCAAACATACACTGATTTAACCTTGCATAACCTAACCAAACAAATGCTAATCTAACCAAAGCTAACCTAGCCTTTTTTATCTTGCATAGTTATATTTGTATTTCCTCCCACTAAAGGTTGGGTAAGGTCAGGTTGGTTCGTTTTGTCTCGTAATAAAATGGTTTAATCAGAACTGTCGCCAGAAACTGAAGCCTTCGGGGAGCGTTTTTCCTGTGAGAATTTTATTGATATTTCTGTAAGTTCAAAATGAAGTATGCATCACACGATTACTGTGTTAAGTCTGTGTGTAAGGAAACGTTTGGTATAGTAAGATTAACTTTGTAACTGCGATTGTAAATTAGAAATGATGTGAACAAAATGTATCAGTGAATAGATTTGACAAGGGCATAATATACTACGTGTTTGATGTCTCTCTGGGCATCTGTACTTGTCTTGGCTTTTTCGTGTCACATTTGTCTTGGGTTAGTCTCCCTTGTCACCATTAGTTACCCCTTGACCCAGCTCGCGCAAAAAAATAGTAGAGTAATAACCAGAATAAATTTATAGTTCTTAAATAGTAAATTATTCATTATTCATTTCACTCACGATAAAAGATTAATTTGTAAAGTGAATATTTATTTTACATATATTACTGTATTTTTTCGCCAATGTAGAAACGTGAAAAAAAATATTGAAAATTCTGTATTGGGATTGGCAGTCGAATCTCAAATGATTTATGGGTTAATTGTGAATTAATGGACAATCGCGTATAATAAGTAACACTGGCTACCCCCACGTGTCCTGCCTATGTCGGTACTACCTCCATGTGTCCTGCCTGTGTCAGTACTACCCCCATGTGCCCTGCCTGTGTCGGTAATTACCCCCACGTGTCCTGCCTGTGTCGGTACTAACCTTACATCCCATTGTCGACAGCCACTAACTCGACTCCTCCTTTTCGTGTCGATAACTGTGGTCTTAGCTCCATGTTTCTTGTGTCGACATCTAGCGTCACGTCTACTCTTGTCGACATCTGCTCGCCCTACATGTTGTGTCGACATCTCCTACCCCCATGACTCCTCATGTCGACATCTCCTAGTCCCGCGTCGGTTTGTGTGGAGACTCGTGTTAGTGTCGCCCGCACTGATCTGAACTGCCAGTCACACGGGCTTGTCGATTAATCCGATACTAAACTATTGTTGACACA
Source organism: Homarus gammarus (assembly GCA_958450375.1). NCBI lineage: Eukaryota > Metazoa > Arthropoda > Malacostraca > Decapoda > Nephropidae > Homarus > Homarus gammarus. The sequence continues at coordinate 746,323 of CAUDMG010000507.1, forward strand.
CAAGCGACAGTCCCGCCAGGCGCCGTCAAGGGGACGCCAGGCGCTACCTCGCCCTCCCAGTGGATGTCCGTCTGGGTCACTTGACGGGTGGCTGGGTAGGGGTTTTCCGGATAGGTGAATATATTGTTCTCTTGGGTGGAATATTTGACAGATGATTTGATGCATATAGCGTTCTGGGTAGGATAAGGGATGGATCCATATCGTACTTTTGGTGGAGCGGTTGTTGGATAGATGAAATTAGTCTTTTGTTTTATTTATTTATTCTAGATGGTACACGGGTGGATGAGTGGTTAACTCAATACTTGCTTGAAGCCTCATGGAATGATAGATGGATGAATAGTGTGGCTTGGGTGTAGAAAGCGGGTTTGGTATATATGAAAAAGGATAGATGGATGGATGCTTGACTGGGTAAATGGATGGATAGATGAATGAATACACTGCTAGACTGTTGAATAGATGAATAGTCATATGACTGAGTTGATTGATTGCATGCAATGTAAAACGGACTGATGAATGGATGGATTCTTGGTTGACTTAATGTATGAATACATGTGACATTATATCTCTACAGTTGGGTAACTGGCTGGTAGTTGGCTGGATGAGCTCTGTGGTCGTCTGGATGAGCTTTATGGTTTCTGGATAAACTTTGGGTTTGGCTGGGTGAGTCCTATGGCTGACTGTATGAGCTCTGTGTTCGGCTGGATGAGCTCTGGCAGGTTGGATGATCTCTGTGGCCTGCTTGGTGGGCTCTGTGGCCGGCCAGATGATCTCTGTGGTCGGCTGGATGATCTCTGTGGCCGGCTTGATGAACTCTGTGGCCGGCTGGATGATCTCTGTGGCCGGCTTGATGAGGTCCTCGCTGGGTTACTCTGAACTGTTGGACAGCCGCCTGAATGATCTGCTCAATAGCTGAACTAAACTGTCGGCTTAACTGCCAGACTGTACCCAGGGGATGTCCTATCACCAAGATTGCCTGCCTGACTCGGAGGACACACTGGTTGACTGGACTACCCAACTCGTGGATTGACTGGTACGAGCTTCAACAGTCGTAAAGGGGAAGGAAAAGATGCGATGGATTGTGTAAAAGTTAAGTACAACTGTCCATGAAAGTCCTTACACGAGTTGTTGTTGTTGTTGTTGTTGTTGTTGTTGTTGTTGTTGTTGTGTGTGTGTGTGTGTGTGTGTGTGTGTGTGTGTGTGTGTGTGTGTGTGTGTGTGTTTACTTAAAAGATAAACTGTGACAACAAGGAGAGAGTGACTTAAGTAAATGTTTCTGCCATAGTGGAAGGAATTGTCTACTGTGGTGAGTGCTGTATCAAGTGTTCAAGTGGGCACAGGAGGTAAAATTGAAGGGATTGGTAGAAACAGGACAGGTTGATAAGAATGGACAGCAAGTAGATAAAATAGATGCAATAAGTAGGTAGGAAGTACAGGAAGAAGAGGTGATAAAACAGGGTGCTTTAGGAAGTAGATTAAACAGGTGTAATAAGAAAAGGTGGAGTAGTATGAGGTAAATAAAGAGGTGAGGCTCGGGGTCAGTAGTGAGGTAGAATCGTGTAGTGTAAGGTAATAGACGACATTGGTCTTCAAGGCTGCTCCACTTGCCCCAGACCAAAGCTTGATGCCTACTTATAAATGCCTCCCACATCCTCGAGACCGACGCATTCTGTCCCAGACCGACGAAACCTTCTGTCCCAGACCGACGAAGCCTTCTGTCCCAGACCGACGAAGCCTTCTGTCCCAGACCGACGAAGCCTTATGTCCCAGACCGACGAAGCCTTCTGCCCCACGACCGATTGCAACCTGTCCTTTGACCCATGCTTCCTGCCTCAGACTAACGCCTGCAGCTCCCTAACCGACACCTGCCCTATATCAACGCTTCCTCCCCTCTTGACTGACAACTGCCCAAGACCGACATCCCCATCCCTCTGACCGGCGGCGCCTTTCCAGCTTTCGCCTTCTGTACACCACGTCAGTACACATACACACACACACACACACACACATATATATATATATATATAAATATATATATATATATATATATATATATATATATATATATATATATATATATATATATATATATATATCACGATGAGTTGTGCAGGACTTACTGCTCGCCTCTCGCAGTGTCACGCATGAACAGTGTTTTTGAGACATGTGGTGACTCGTGGGCAGCAGGCGTCAACACTCTCGTTGATCAAGTATTCACCCCGAAAGCTTGGTCGCGTGACGCGCTGCAGGGGAGGGAGAGTCCACGAATTGTTCCCTGGTAAACTCCAGGTGTTTGTTGAGTGGCCTGACGTGTATTGCTTGTCAGTCGTAACGATGTAGAAGAACCCTTCAGTTTATATGGCTGCATTGAGTCAATGGAACCCTTCACCTTTGGGCACACAACGTTGAAAATATACTGTACCTTCTCGTCCGACCTGTTAAGTTCAGCAACGTTGGGTCTGGTTAGTACCGTTACTAGTATGCTGTAGATGAACTGCCTGGGAGCACCAAATGCTGTTGGCTTTTATGTTTAAGGTGTCAGTGGTACAGCAGTATCGCACTTAACCTTTCGCCACTGTTACTTAAGTTCGGTACCCGCTTGGATCGAATGTGAGAAGGGTGTTGTCCAATGTGACTACCGACCATCACAGGTTTTCTTCGGGTTCTCTGGTGTCTTTTTGTACTAACACTGGACTCGTGGGGAATGGCCCTCACTGGACCTCCAGGAAGAACAAGTACTAGTAGTCATAACTGATTGAGCCTTCCAGTTAAATATGTAGCCAAATGCAGATTAACCTGATTCATTCAGTATATTGTAAAGTCTGGATACAGAAGAGCTCCCTTCGCTCTCCCGCCTTCCCTCTCCCGCCTTCCCTCTCCCTTCTTCCCTTCCCCCCTCCTTCCCTCTCTCCCGTCTCCCTCCTTCCCTCCCTCCCCTGCCAAATCTGTGTGTCATTGACCAAATCTGGCGGCCAATCCCTCCCCCTCTTCCGTCACCCTATTGGGTCCTGACGCTTAATTAGCTGTCGGGATTTCCTCCCCCAGCTTGCAAATCCCTCGATAGGGAGGGGGGGGGGATGATTGGAGAAGGAAGGGGGAGGGAGAGAAAAGATAGAAGGAAGGAAGGAGAGATAAATAAGAGGAAGGTAGTGGGAAAGAGAGGTAGGAGGAGTGAGGGAGGGAGAAGGATGGAAGCGACTCAGCCCTAATAGGCCGAAATCCTATGGCCCAGTTCTAGTGGCCCCAATCTCTGTGGTTTGGTTTGGGCCTTTGAGGATTGGGGCCGCTTGACCTACAGCTGTTCACCCATTGGCTCTTTGGGATAAATCATAAAGAATCGAGCACTTGTGAGAAGCGTCTGTTAATGGCGCGTGGTGTGTTAAAGACATGTCTCACGTGTAAAGGGTATTATTATTATTGTGATGTTTCCCCTATCTTAGATGGCTGAACCTTCGCAGGGTAGTGCAGTCACCGTCCAACTAGAGGCAGTAATGGAGCTTGAAGGATCTTGGTCGAGGATTACCGCTATTAGTTCTCTTGTGTCGCCCTTCTGGTTCTAGGTCATTCTCCACCTACTTTGTCTGTATTACCTTTCTCTTTCGTACACACACACACACACACCACCACCGCCACCGCCACCACCACCACCACCACCACCACCACCACCGCCACCACCACCACCACCGCTCCTACTACTATATACTTGTTTTTTGTTGTTTTTTAATGGCCTCCAGCCTCCCCCAATAGCCATTCCTTCGCCACCATTTTATTACCTTAATATTAAACATCCTAATACATAAGTAGCTGTCCTAGCTGTGTTGAGTTAGTTGAGCCGCAGATCTATGCGGCATTTAGTGACTGTAGCCTCATAGTCAATATCTGCAACTGTTGTCGGCTTTGAGGCCGAAGCTCTCGTTCCCCTGAGGCAGAGCAAGCAGACCTAAGGAGAGAGAAGGACAGTCGACATCTCATCCAGGCTGTAACATAACTGTTGGGCTGCGGCTTCTGTTCGGATATCACCTCCGCTACTACTATATACTACTACTTTGCTGTCACTCGAAATCGAGTATGGCGAACATCCAGCTATGATACAATGATATGAGCTATTAAGGATGTCACCTAAGTTGGTGAGTTCTGAGGTGACTAAAGGGGTCGATACGGGACCGGCAGAGTCGTTCACAGATGTTGCACATGTGGAGGGCTACATCTAGGGCGGGAGGGGCGACAGCAGAGTCTTTCCGGCGTTGGCGCTTGTCTGCCTTCGTATGCAGTCGGACTAACTCGAGAGTATTGACACCTTCTTGTGTGGTGATCCTCCAAGCGTTACGGCGTGGAGTAATCGTCTCCCAGGTGAGGGGGTCGATTTGGCACTTTTTTCAGATTTGTGTTAAGACTATCCTTATACCTTTTCAGTTGCCCGCCAGCGTTACGTTTGCTCTTCGTTAGGTGACTGTAAAGTAGCTGTTTTGGCAGTCTACTGTCGTCCATGCGGGTAACATGACCAGTCCAGCGTAGATGTTCATGGAGAATGGTAGCATCAATGCTCCTACAGTTGGTGTCAGCGAGAATTTGTTCTCTTGTCTTCCCAGCGAACTCGGAGGATGGAAGGTAGACTACGTTGGTGAAAGTTTCAAGTGCCTTGAGATGCCTCCTGCATGTGACCCATGTCTCACTGCCAAATAGCAGGGTGGGGGGAACTACTGCTCGATATACAGTACGTGCAACTTTGTAGATAATTTCAGCTCCCTACAGCTGAAGACAGGTACGGACACACACACATATTCTGACACTTACACTCCCTGGATCATGAGCTAGGAGGGTGTCCGGGTGAACCGGGGTGAATGATTTTTGCACTCCGTGTGTATTAAGTCTTTCTCCTCCTCGTGAGGGATAAGCCCAGGAGTGAGGTATGGATAATGACTGTATCCGTTGATTTATAGTTGTGTGTCACTCCTGTTGCACATAATGAACAGCACATGTAGCTGTGTCACATCTGTTGCTGACTTATTGCTTTGACAAAACCGTTGGTAATATAAAGCAGTGACACACCTGTTGATCATGTGTAGCAGTGACACACCTGTTGATCATGTGTAGCAGTGACACACCTGTTGATCATGTGTAGCAGTGACACACCTGTTGATCATGTGTATCAGTGACACACCTGTTGATCATGTGTAGCAGTGACACACCTGTTGATCATGTGTAGCAGTGACACCTTTTGATCATGTGTAGCATTGACACACCTGTTGATCTTGTGTAGCAGTGATACACCTGTTGATTATGTGTATCAGTGACACACCTGTTGATCATGTGCAGCAGTGATACACCTGTTGATTATGTGTATCAGTGATACACCTGTTGATTATGTGTATCAGTGACACACCTGTTGATCATGTGTAGCAGTGATACACCTGTTGATCATGTGCAGCAGTGATACACCTGTTGATCATGCGTAGCAGTGATACACCTGTTGATCATGTGTAGCAGTGATACACCTGTTGATCATGTGTAGCAGTGACACACCTGTTGATCATGTGTAGCAGTGACACACCTGTTGATCATGTGTAGCAGTGATACACCTGTTGATCATGTGTAGCAGTGATACACCTGTTGATCATGTGTAGCAGTGATACATCTGTTGATCATGTGTAGCAGTGATACATCTGTTGATCATGTGTAGCAGTGACACACCTGTTGATCATGTGTAGCAGTGACACACCTGTTGATCATGTGTAGCAGTGATACACCTGTTGATCATGTGCAGCAGTGATACACCTGTTGATCATGCGTAGCAGTGATACACCTGTTGATCATGTGTAGCAGTGACACACCTGTTGATCATGTGTAGCAGTGATACACCTGTTGATCATGTGTAGCAGTGACACACCTGTTGATCATGTGTAGCAGTGATACACCTGTTGATCATGTGTAGCAGTGATACACCTGTTGATCATGTGTAGCAGTGACACACCTGTTGATCATGTGTAGCAGTGATACACCTGTTGATCATGTGTAGCAGTGATACACCTGTTGATCATGTGTAGCAGTGATACACCTGTTGATCATGTGTAGCAGTGATACATCTGTTGATCATGTGTAGCAGTGATACATCTGTTGATCATGTGTAGCAGTGACACACCTGTTGATCATGTGTAGCAGTGACACACCTGTTGATCATGTGTAGCAGTGACACACCTGTTGATCATGTGCAGCAGTGATACTCCTGTTGATCATGTGCAGCAGTGATACACCTGTTGATCATGTGTAGCAGTGACACACCTGTTGATCATGTGTAGCAGTGATACACCTGTTGATCATGTGTAGCAGTGACACACCTGTTGATCATGTGTAGCAGTGATACACCTGTTGATCATGTGTAGCAGTGATACACCTGTTGACATATAGTTACGTCACTTGTTGATGTTTACCTGTGTCACTTGTTGACGTGTAGCTTTGACATGCCTGTAGAAGATATACCGTTATGTCGTACTTGTAGATGAGGTGTAACTAGTCACACCTGCCGTCCTTGTTCATAAATATCCTGTTAATGTATGTTTCGCTTAACATGGGTCTGGCAGGTGTTCCTCATTAAGGACTGATCCTCACCTGCATTTCGTGTTGTATTGTGCTTGTTGTGAGGCCTTTGTTGTCTAGCTCCTCATGTTGGCCGCCTCTCCGGTGTCTTGTGTGTGTGGAATATTTTGTATTATCGACGGTAGAGTCTACCGTATCGGGTTAATCAGCACTTAGCAAGTTGGTGGCGACCCCATTGTGTTGTGCTGCGGCAGTCATGTCATTAGCGACAGGGACTCTATTCATTAGTCACCATTATTGTTGTTGTTATGTGAGGGAGAGAGAGGCTGTGCTGCTTTTGCTTCTGGCCACCCTGCGCCGCCGTAGTGATGAAGGGCTTGACCAAGTTACGGCCTAAACTTTGTCCTGTGTGGATAATTCACCCTTGAGCGTTCATTGTGAAGAGCAGACCATCTGTGTAAATTCCATGAAAGTTTTTTTTTGTGGTACAACCTTGGGGTGCGGCGGTCAAGTGAGTACAACTCTTGGGGGTTGCTGGTGCCTGGGACGTCCCCAGTCTACCCAGCTTTTAGTGTGTACCTGAATTTAGTTGGGAAAGTGAGGGCGGTGCAGTGCTGGCCGCATTACCTTCTTGTGCTTAGTATTCAGTGTGCTGTATTCGTGCTACCCTAACGGGCTGTCAGGTATATGGGACCCACTTTCACTTTTTCACAACCTTGGTAGGTGGCTGGGTAAGCAGGCTAAAGGAAAATACTTAGAATTGCTGCCTTGTCGTGTGGAAAAGGGAAATGTTTTGAAGCAGGAATTTGTAGTAATGTAATTGATTTTAATATTTATGGTAAAATTAGAGGCCGCATGTACTGTATCTGTTCTTTTACCGGATATCAATAACCCGATACATCCCCTGAGGGCCTTCACTCCCCTGCCCCATAGTAAGGTCTTTGTCCAGTAGTCGCTGTGTTAAACATTACAGGAGAGCAAAATTTACGGCAAATCAACAAATCTAATCTGATTTTTTTTTCTCATACTCATCCCAGTTCTTGAGGGGGGGGGGGGAGTATCCCTGTTAAGTTTTAAGATTATCTGTTCACTCCTTCAAGAGTTAAGGTCACGGCGGCGCCTGCATGTCTAAAACATCCTGGAAATTTGTTCAGGGGAAATGATAAGTAAGTTACCATCCGTGTATTGCCGTGTACCTCTACGATATACTTAATAATAAGACGTGTAGGCGTTGGCGGAATAAATGTGAAGTATCGTCTCCCTCCTCCTCCTACTCCTCTCTCTCTTCCTCCTACTCCGTCTTCATCACTGGCGTAATATTGCACATTTTACTGAGACTCACTTTAGTAACACGCTTTACCGACCTGCCTTTATAAATATTTGTTCATGTTTATATGACGACGTAACTCCCCTGTCTACGATTCAAGGAGTGTACTCTTAAGAGTGTCGGCTCCTCAGTGTTGCCAGCAGTGTAGACGATACACTGAGTCAGGCTAAGCTGTAGTTATTCTGGCTATATTGTGTATTTTTAGCTCGTCTGTTTGAAAGATCTGAAGGTCGATTTTCACTATTTTGTTGTTACTGCCACCACCACTGTTGCTGTTATCGTCACTTTTTAGTTTTCTTCTCTGTGACTTAAGTTCTTGTCTTCGTCGTTGTCGCTGCATTCGTCTCGCCAATGGCCTCGTTGTCGTTGACTTGAGTTTCAGCGTTTAGCACAGTACTCATAAACAGACGAATGCTTGTGTCGAGTCGCGGTGTTCTCGTCGAGTTCTAAAATTGTCTCGAGTCCTTGAAAGTTATTACAAGATCACTGAGCACAGCAATATACCAAGCGAGGAGAGCATCACCAACCAGTAGCATCCTGGTCGCTCTGTTATGCGTCCCTGAGGGCAGATTATCACACCTAATCACTCCCGGGTCTTTTACATTCTCTTTCCGCACTACATTAAGAAAGGGAAGGAGGAGTGTTGAGAGGGAGAGGAGTGGTGACGGGTAGGGAGGGAGAGAGAGATATGATATAGAGATGTAGGGAGAGGAGTGGTGAGGTGTAGGGACGAAGAGAGACGGTGGGAGAGGTTAGGTGCTGGGCGGGACAGATGAGAGGGAAAGAACGTTTGAGATAAAGAGATGGAGATCGTTTATGCCTCGGTGTCTTCATCCTTCCACAGCGAAGAGTTGGAAGAATCCTTGAGTGTGTGTTTTCCATACCTTGACTCTCCCATCAGTTCCATCCTGCTGGTTAATGGGACAGATAGATATTATAAAACCCTAAATTTGGATCAGAAATATACAAACGATAATGTATAGTTCGTCTAAGCTACCTGTTATCGTTTGAAGGTCGAGGATTGAACCCAGTGGTGATTGTTATAACTTTTGAGTAATTCCCTTTTTATTAAACTATCTTCACTAATTAATAGACCTTAATTCAGGTTTTGGTGTATTTTGTGTACAGTACGTGAAGGTTATTAAGTAGTTGAGTAGTTTGTAGATACGTTTGTTTTTATTTTTGGGTCAAGGCATCACCTTTATAAAACCATTTGTTATCTTAAGGGGATCACTGTACTGTACACTCTAGGACTACAGTAGGGAACAGCCGCAAGGAACCTACAGTACACTAGCGACCTCTGGCAAATTTAACCGCATGTGATTTATAAAGTCATAATTTATTTTAATTTTAGTTTTTAAATTTATTAAACTATTCATTTTTTTATATATCATAGTTTTAATTTATGATTTTCCGCATTGTCAGAGGTCACTGGTGTAGGTTCACTGGGTCACGACTTGAGTCCTAGAGTGTACCTGTACTCTACACCAAAATCAGTACCGTGTACAGTACGAGTGTTTGTATTTCCAAATAACTTCCGACTGTGGTGAGTTGTTTGGTATGGCGCCCCTGGGAGGTCACGCCCGGCTCCACTTTGTTGAGATAATAACAAAATCAGATTACGCGTCGGAGTATGACATAAAGGCAGTTGTATACTTAATGACCATCTTTCTCGACTGCCTCCGGGTGTCATAAACCTTACAGGGAAAATGTGTCGTAATTCCCCGCTGTCGTGTTAGGAGATCAAATATGCACAGACGTTCCCAGCAGCCCAAGGTCTGCTCCTTGCTGAGCACCTATGTTTTTGTGACAATAAACGGGTGAACGCGACAGTATATTTAATAGCAGGGATTTCCATAAGCTGCACCAGCGGGAGGAGAAGGCAACATTCACCTGCCACAGGAGGGTTATAAACGACACGATAAAAACAAAAAGTTAAACGGGAGAGTCGTAAAGTAGTAATCGGGACGACGTTCACGTGTTTATGTGTCGACCCCATTCTGGTGGGAGTAGGAGTGGGGAAGGAGGATCACAGAGGCTTACGTCCGCTTCCTAACACTTTCTCCGACGCGTTTATGGGGTGGGATCCTCTTGATTTGGTCACGATCAAGTCTTTTATTTTCATTTTTTATTGTGTTTGCCGAAGCCAAGTAAGATGTTGGTGTGTGTGTGCTATTGGTAGGGTTGCGTAGTATGGATGCAGGATTAGGTTTGGGAGTGTATAGTTGAGGCGAGTAATTAGGGACGGACGTATAGTTGGCAGAATGAGGATATAGAGTTTGAAATATGTGTTTAGGAATATGTGGTTGGGGATGTGTGGTTGGGAATGTGTGTACTTGAGGGTGAGAGGGGGGAGAGGGTGTGGGTGTGATATTGAGAGGAAGGAAGGGAAGGGTGAAGTGTAGGAAGGAAGGAAAGCGGTTGGCGTGAGGAAAGAGGAAGAGGGAGTCACTGTGGCGGAGGAGAGAGGGGAATGTATGTGGCGTGAAGAGAGAGAGAGGGGGGGGGAGGGAGGGAAGGAGTGATTGTGTCAGGTAAATGGAGTAGGGAGGGTGCTTAACGGAGGGAGTGAGGGATTTGTGAGGCCTAGGCAAGGCTGGGGGGGAGGACAGACTTAGTGTAAGGGATACTGTGAGGGATTGAGAGGTGCTCTTCTGGACTGAGTGATGCTGTGGATGATTTAGAGATGCTGTGAGTTGATAGAGATACAGTAGCCATTATATATTTTAGTTTAATGTCATTTTATTCAGGGATATTCTTTACATGATCCACACGAGTAATGTGGAGTTGTGTCGAAATCAGAGAAATTGTCTCCCCGTTTTATGATGTTCAAAGGTGAAATGAAGAAAATAAGCTTCCCAGAAAACATTTATATATGATAAGAAATCCTAAATGCGTTCAAACACACTGAGTGAGTGTTTTGAGAATAAAACATAAGAGAAAAATAATATTTATTTGATTTAATAAAAATAAATCCAGAATAAACCTTATTGCATGTTAAAGAATGGCCAGTAGTTTGTGTAAGACTTAATAACGTATGCATCTATACTTTATATGTAGGAATAAACCTTAGAGCAAAAAATAATAACTAGCAATTTGAGAGTAAAATAAAGCGTGTTATTTAACTTAGATTATATTTCAAGAATGAAAAATAAAGGAAGTATGAAATAAAGTTAGTTTATTACGAATATGAATACAATGATAAACTTACCACTATATTAATAAATGTGAATGTGAAAATGAACTTTGTATTTTAAGAATAAAGCTTAAATAATGTTTTGAAATAGAGTGTTATTAAAGGGTAACTCCTGAATGACAGTGTGTAGGTTCATTTGCATATTTATAATATAATCTGGCAAGATCAGGGGCGGATGGTTGAGGATGATGCTGGCCTTGATGACCAAGATGATGGTGGTAATGGTGATGATGGTGGTGGTAATGGTGATGATGGTGGTGGTAATGGTGATGATGGTGATGATGGTGGTAATGGTGATGGTGATAATGGTGGTGATGATGGTAATGGTAATGATGGTGATGGTGGTGATGGTGATGATGGTGGTGGTAATGGTGATGATGGTGATGGTGATGATGGTGGTAATGGTGATGGTGATAATGGTGGTGATGATGGTAATGGATGATGGTGGTGATGGTGATGATGGGGGTAATGGTGATGATGATGGTGATAATGGTGGTGATGATGGTAATGGATGATGGTGGTGATGGTGATGGGGGTAATGGTGATGATGGTGGTGATGGTGGTAATGGTGATGATGGTGGTAATGGTAATGATGGTGATGGGGGTAATGGTGATGATGGTGGTAATGGTGATGATGATGGTGGTGGTAATGGTGATGATGGTGGTAATGGTGATGATGGTGGTGGTGGTAATGGTGATGATGGTGGTAATGGTGATGGTGGTGGTAATGGTGATGATGGTGGTAATGGTGATGATGGTGGTAATGGCGATGATGGTGATGGTAATGGTGATGGTGATAATGGTGGTAATGGCGGAAATGGATGATGGCGGTAATGGGTGATGGTGGTGATGGTGATGATGGTGGTAATGGTAATGATGGTGATGGGGGTAATGGTGATGATGGTGGTAATGGTAATGATGGTGATGGGGGTAATGGTGATGATGGTGGTAATGGTAATGATGGTGGTAATGGTGATGATACTGGCCTTGATGACCAAGATGATGATGGTGATGAACCTTCCTTATGCTACTCATCCTCTTACGTCTCTCTCTCTCTCTCTCTCTCTCTCTCTCTCTCTCTCTCTCTCTCTCTCTCTCTCTCTCTCTCTCTCTCTCGTTGCTCCTCCTCGTTATTCCCGTTATCACCATTATTATCTCCACTTCTCTCTCTGTTTATTGGTCTTTCTCCCATCCCCTCCTTTTTTCTCATCTTCCCTCCCCTTCCTTCCTCTCGTTAAACTCTCATCAGGTTCCTCCGTGTCTCCCTTTATCATTCATTTTCTTCCTCTATTTTATCGTTCGCGTTAGTCTCTCTTATTATTCATATACTTCTCTTTTTTTTCTATCAGTTGTTGTATTTCAATCTTTTATTTATGTTTGTATAAATGGTTTCTATCTCCGTGTTATGATTAATACTCTCTCTCTCTCTCTCTCGTTCGTTTCGTTTATATCATGTTCTTAATTTTTTGGGTCTTCACTTTCTATTGATCTTTATCTGGCAGTATTATATGTTATCTCTACGTATTGTCTCTCTCCTCCTTTACCTTAACCTTGCTTATCTCTCTTCTTCTTCTTCTTCTTTATCATGTTGTTCAATTTTCTGTTTCGTCTTTATTGTTCAGATGTTTTTGTTTTCTTCGTATCTGTCTCAACTATCTTCAGTCTTGTACCACTTCAAGTCTTCTTCCGTCCGTCCTTCCGTCCTTCCGTCCTTCCTTGCGTCCGTAGATACATATGTCCACCCGTGTCATTGAATCAGAGAGCCCCTGCGTCATTGCATTCGTCCGTCCTTGCGTTCGTGAATTCGTCCATCTTTGCGTTCGTGAATTCCTCCGTCCTTGCGTTCGTGAATCCGTCCGTCCTTACGTTCGTGAATCCGTCCGTCCTTACGTTCGTGAATCCGTCCGTCCTTGCGTTCTTGAATCCGTCCGTTCTTGCGTCTGTGCATCCGAGCGGGAGTTGTGAAGACGATACCTGGAACAATAAACGGCGTAGATATATCAGAACAAGTTTTCGGGTCTGTTTAGTAATCATCATTTACTGTCTTTGTTGTCCAGAGTTATGGCCACGTAGACTGTGGTGTGGTGTGTGGTGTGGTGTGATGTGGTGAGGAGGGGACTTGATCTACTGCTATCTGTGTTCACTCTTCCACATGTCTACCATCTTTTTCCCACATAGTATTTTTTTTATCGGTTAAGCCACAAAAATTTCTATTGTAAAAAACAGATCCCTTCAAGAACCGATTACACTTTGTTATATGTATATTATAAAGGGAGTGCATAGTACCTTACCCAATCTTAGGTACATAGAAGATAAGAGCGGACAAGGCCGTCGTCTTTATCGATTCAGGTATGGGATTACTGGTTAAGTCGCCCTGTACCAGTGTCTCTTATTATGTACACCGGTAAGGTCACGGGGGTACTACCATGTGTGTGTGTGTGTGTGTGTGTGTGTGATAATAATTAACGTTTTATGGGAAGAACACAGCTGCCAAAAGGATGAAAATATACAATGACCAGAGAAGATGAAAATGACAAACGTTGATGGGTCACTTACGGTACTTAACAAAAGCTTTCAGTACAAAAAGGAGAAGAATCATAAAGTGAACACACAGTACAAGTTAACTACAGGTCTGGTAATTTTCTCGGTGGTTATAAGGGAACTGGTTATGAAGCTGTTCTGTCAACTGTTATGTGATGCCGGCAAGACCTTTCATACTGTATCCCGATGTGGGGCGTGATCCTGGCCTCTTCCCCGGTTGGTTACAGTGTGCACAGATTTCCTACACATCACGTGGTTCGGGTAGGTCTTCCCAGTTCACACAGAATGTTTTTGTTACTAGGAGTCTTCATTTCTCGCGTGATGTTGCTAGAAATCTTCGGTTCTCACATAGTCTTGCCGGGAGTCTTTTGTTTTTCACCTGGTGTTGCTAGGAGTCTTCATATCTCACCTGGTGTTGGTTGGGGGTCATCGCCTGGGATCTGGGACCTAGCTAGTGGTTGTAAAGTCTACATCGGTCTTGATCACTGACCTGTCAGGAATTTTCACTGTCCAACGCTTTGGTATCCATCCAGGATAGATCGATATCAATCCTCTCATTGTATTCTTGTGGGGGTGTTGATACATCCTGGCGGAGAGGAGTTGGGAGAAGGGACGTGGAAGAGGGTCAACAAGCTGACCCAGATAGTCACAGAAGCAGCGCCAACCACGTCTTCACCCCACGAGGACGGAGGAATGTGAATAAGTCCCAGATTTTGTCATAAATACACAGGATATAACTTGGGATACCGACTTTAAACTTGGTCTAGTTGCCACAGGTGTTGAGAGTCCTCGGGACTTATTGGAGCTTTAGGTTAACCTGATGTATTGTTTTGAAGGTATAATCACTTATGTTGTTAATGATGTAGTACAGGAACCTTGTTATACTTCCCTCGCCTCTAGTGTCCTTGTTCCCTGCTATTGTTTACCTATTAATGTTAGGATGGGGCGGGAGGTCGGGGCGAGGCCAGAGTGGGGACGGGTTGTCGAGGTTTGACTGGAGTGGGATGGGGGATTGGTGCAGGTTGTTGGGGAGGGAGTGTAGTGGGGGCGGGTGACCAGGGTTTGGCTGGAGTGGGGTGGAATGATCGGGGTGGGGCTGGAGTAGGGGCGGAGTGGGGTGGGGGGCAGCAGCTGTGGGCGGCGGTCTGAGTCAGCTGGAGCGGTTGGGTGGTCTCATTCAGATGGTGTTTGTAGAGAAAACACCAGCTTTTTAGCCGGCTTACCTCCTATTAAACCAGCTGGCAAGGGAGGGAGGTGAGAGAGCAGTGATGGAGGGAAAAGAGGAAAGGCGAGAGAGGGAAAAACACCACACACACACACAGAGCTACGAACCATTGCGTAATAAACAACGAAAGAACAACTGAAGTCATACTTGGTTTATATAAATATTTACATTATTAATACATCGCTGGCGGCAGCTCGGAGCCTCGCCACCCCAGATTGGAATGCGAGCAACGTTGACTTTTTTAATACTGATTCAGAACAAAAATAAATATATCAGTTTTTAAACCAGCATTGTGAGTAGGGATTATACCTTTATGAATAATAAGTGGTTTTTACTCTGTTTATTCAGCCCCAATATCTCTCCTGACTTGACTGATGACTTTTTTTGCGCGTAGGATTTTTTTTTTAATTAATGCTGTTTAAAACGACCCTTGGTTCGTTCTTGGTCTCCCTCATGTGGTGACAATTGTAACGAGTGGTTGTTTTGTGTGCGTGTGTGTGAGAGGAACCCACTGTGCTAAGAGTGACCAGCAGGGCCATAGTCTCCTTGGTGAGTTGTAAAGCTCTGAGTGGTATACAGACGGAGGTGCTGCAGGGCGGGGGTAAACTAGCTGCTGGGGGCATCTTCACACCTTACTGCTTCTCTGTGTCTCAGGAGAAAGTGTACTGTAGTCCCACAGGAGATAAGTGATGCAAATATTGTGACTGTAAGGGTGCAGGTAGCAGCTGGAGCTGTAATAACTGCGGGAGAGAGAGAGAGAGAGAGAGAGAGAGAGAGAGAGAGAGAGAGAGATAATGCTGTAAACACAGTGATATTTTAACTTAGATTATTACTTAATATGTTAAACTTATCTTTAATAATTATCATTAACAACAACAAGAGTAATACTGTATTACTATTACTATATATACTTAGGACAAATGTAACAAGCATTTCTATAACGTAACAGGCAGTATGAGCGTTTAATTAATAATTGTTCCAGCGGTAGTAATCCCCTGCCGTCATTTGGTAATAGATATTTCTGGCCACCTCAGGTCAGCCTGTCGCCTTGAAAAATGACGTCGGGGTCACCAGCTTTTACCAGGGAGACGGAAACTGCTTGGTGCAAGGGTCCCTCTCTTGCGTGTGTATATATATATATATATATATATATATATATATATATATATATATATTATATATATATATATATATATATATATATATATATATATATATATATATATATATATATATATAGAGAGAGAGAGAGAGAGAGAGAGAGAGAGAGAGAGAGAGAGAGAGAGAGAGACTTCTTTTTGTCTTCACCATAATTTTTTTTATTGTTAATAGGTTTTAATAATGTATTTTCTTATCTTTTCTAGGTAAGTTGATCCCCCCCCCCCCCCCCGCGCGCACAACAGTGACAAAAGACGTGGTGTGATGCTCGCGGTGTGTTAGTCATTCAGTTCCAGAGTCACGTGAGTATGACAATGAGTCTTAACTACAGTATGTCTGTCGGCATCACACCATGGGGACGGAAAGAGCTGTGGTGGTGTGGTAGTTTATACTTGGCATCACTAGTGGTGATTACGTGTTGGGTCAAAAGGAACACCGTACATCAATTAATAATAATAATAATAATAATAATTAACGGTTTATTGAAGGAGCTTGGCAGCCAGAAGGCTGAAAATATACAGTTACATATTTGGGGAATGGGTTACGAATTACAAATAATATACAAGTAACATAAGTGACACAAATAAGACATATAATAACTTAGATGGGGAAAAGCTCAAACTACAGTTCATTTCAACATAGTGACAGTGTTACAGTATTACAAGTTGTTGATAATTTTTACAATGGTTGGGACTGGGCTGTTCTTATAGCGATCAGTTCGTGCACGTATGGGCTGGATGCGGTTGTGGTGTCGAACAGCAATTCTCGGACAAGGGATCTCAGGTGGTAGTAGGAGCCGGTGTCGGGGATGGTGTAGAAGCTTCTTACCAAATTTGCAGATGAGGTCGTGGTGATGGTCAGTGAGAGTCGAAAGGGTCAGTGTGTTGAGCGCTTCTTGATATGTGGAGTAGGAGGGGGAGAGAATAATCTTGCATGCCCTCTTTTGTACTTTTTCTAGGTGTTTACGTTGTGTGGCATTTAGGGAGGAAGACCAGGTGGGGGAGGCATAGGTGAGCTTGGGAAGTATGAATGTTGTGTAAACACTGAGGAGCTCGTGTGCAGGAACTCCGAGTGCAGTCTTATTGTACACTTGGTTTATTTATACTGTATCGGGTATATTTGTTCACCCTGCACTCATGGAGGAACATGAGGGGGATGAGGAAGGGGTATGGGAGGGAGGCTGGGAGGGGGAGTGTGACGATGGTGAGAGGATAGATGAGAGGGAAGGGAGAGCACAATTTTTGATGAAACAGTATAGTTAGCGACAGCCAGATGCATGGAGATCAATATCCTGCGTGCGTGTACTGTATGTGTTAACACGCTGACTCCAGTGATAGAGTATTTTCGTGTGTGTGTTTGGTGTAATGTTCAGCATGCTCGCCTCGCAAGCCAGTGGTGCCGGGTTTCATTCCCGGGCAGGGTGAAATTATGGCAAGTTTCTTTACGTCATTTGCCTCTGTCTACCCAGCAGTAATTGGGGACGGATGTTAGCTGATTTGCGGATCGTGTTCCGGGGTAATGATTAGCCAGTGCAGTTGGCGAGTTGTCCGGTCTTCTCAAACTATTCCTGGAAACTGGCTCATGCAATTCATTAACTCAGGGTATGGTTGTTGTGTTGGCGACAGCATCTACACCTTAAACAAATTCACGCCAAGGTGGCCCTTGGGCCGGCTATCCTCGATTTCGAGGGGCCACCATTTTTATTATTATTACCTCTGCCAGTGAGTGTCCACGGACACCTGGTCGTGTATGTGCCCCTCCTTGTATATGCGAGCCTACCGCACTGCTTGCATCGTTGCTTTAATGTACCGGAGCTGTGCGGTACTGAACTCCGGGGTGGGTGTTGAAATATTTAGCCGGGGAAGGTGTGTATCTGGTTGAGCAGTGGACGCTGAGAGACTGCCCTGGTCTCTGACTTGACTGACAGCCGAGGTTAAGCTATCCCCTGCAACCAGTCCACTCTGACGCAGCTTATGGCCAAATCTTAGGTACTCCTGTTATATTATGTAGGACGTTAAGTAAATGGGGTCGATTTTTACGCTGGTGATGATTTACATATTTACAGTTTATGAGCAAAGTTATCCGGGAAGAATAAAAGGTTAAATTAATGCCAGTAAAATAAATTTGAAAGGAATTTATATAATCTACATTTCTTGGCTAAATTTGCTCTGGTGGAAGCAGATTTATTGTCACTGAGCGATAAGATTTTCAACTGTTTGTCGTGGTGTGTCGTCGTAATAAGTGTGGAGTTTGTTAATCTGGGTATGACCGAGAGTTTGAAAACATTGGCCGGGGTATTTTAGTGGTGAGGTGTACAGGCGTAAGATAAATGACCTTATGGGTCATGTTACCTGGGCTGATGTGAGGCTGTCACGCACCCGGTGAGTGATGGACAGAAGGCCTTTTTTTAACCACGATGTGTATATAATATTTTACACGTGTTGACAATTTTCATATTTTCCCAAATGACCTCGATATAAATTTACACACACACACACACACACACACATACTTTAGAAAAATATTTGTCAAACCAGTCATGAATACCAGTAGTTCCATCGTGTCCACTGCCTAGAGTTAACTGCAGTTGGTTTCGGCTACACACGTCACCCTATGTGTCCTGGGTTGGTGGGGTGTTGAGTCTTCTTGTGATCTACCTGACTGTTTGGGTTCGACCACATCAAGTCGCTGCTGCACCTACTGTGTCCACATTGGTTCCTTTGACTCTGAAGGAGTTTTGTGAAGTTTCGTTTCAGTGGAATAATCTTGGAGTGTCTTGATGAGTGTCTCCTAATACTTTTTTCTTTTGCTGTGAATGTTGCTCTTGCTTTCTTTTAAGTGTGCTAATCTTGGCATGATAATGACACTTTATCCAGAAAATTCCGAACTTTCGAGAATAAGGCATTGAGAAGAATCTTGAACATCAGATGGCGTGATCATATTAGAAACAAGACGATAAGAGAAGTCACAAATGTTCCCTATATCAGTGAATGGCTGATGAAGAATAGATGGCGGTGGCTGAGGCACGTTCTGCGTGTGGGTCCGGATAGAGTATTGAGAGAAGCAGTCGAGTGAACGGAACGAGAAGAAGAGGAAGACCAAGGCCTACATGGATGCGACCTATAAGAAGGGAGACGGAGGACGAGTTAAATACAACCATGGGAAGGACTCAAGATCGAAATGGCTGGCTCGAGTGTGTGGAGGCCCTTTGTGTCGCACGGAGTTGGAGGCGGTAACGGTAATGGCTTTCTGAACATGTACACCATTATCTCTTGCGTGTACTGATGGCTACGGATATGTACACTGTTTTCTTATGAATGAAGTAATAGGTAGGAGCATGTACACTGTCACCTCATGAGTGCATTAATAGCTGCTAACATGTACACTACAGTCGCGGACAAAAGCTCGCTCCTCGTAGTGAAACTAAGTCACGGAAATGAGTCTCCGAACTGACTTACCCTGACTGTTGTATCTCGTTTGGGGTCGATGCTGCTTCATTTTGGGAGGGAAGGAACTTTTCACCCCGACTGTACAGTGTTATGTTTTAAGCGTCCTAATGACTAGGAACATGTACACTGTTATCCCTGATTAATTATTCCCCAACTGCATAGTCTGGAGCGCATTATGACTGGACCACAATCCTAATCGTTGGTTAAGTCATGTCAGGGATTATAAAGACACGGGTCAAAATAGCGAGTCACCAGGTATCCTAATTTACACATCCCGTTCACCTGCTTCACTAGCTTTACACGGCCTTATTAGTATACAGTAATACCTTAATTGGCAGG
Organism: Homarus gammarus; assembly: GCA_958450375.1. Classification (NCBI taxonomy): domain Eukaryota; kingdom Metazoa; phylum Arthropoda; class Malacostraca; order Decapoda; family Nephropidae; genus Homarus; species Homarus gammarus. Next base: position 766,089 of record CAUDMG010000507.1, read on the forward strand.
TAGATATGTTAGAATAATAGCTTTCAGCATTCTTACAATACCATTCCGTTACTTTCCTTCATCATGCTCACGGCGATGTTATAGTCGAGGTCACCTGACTATTGTTCGATAGTTTTTATTTTTTATTTTTTTAGCCTTATTGAAATTAGATGTGATTGTCTCGTATCAAACTAAAATTCGTTCTAGCAAGAATCTTGAATTTATACCCACCCATGACAAGATGATCTAGTTTGTGATTTTGTTTTTCGTAGATAAAAGTATGTTGGAACGTTGCTGGAGGCTCAAACACAGTTCCTCGAGACACTCAGCCATATACTGATGATGAATACGGATGTGGTAGTTTCGTTTTAGTGTTGGAGATGTATCCTAACACCCAATTCCTGAGACACCCTTTGCTTTCATCTTATGTTCAGATAAATCGCAATTTTCAAAAGCCTTTTGCAGATTCTGTAGATGAAGTGTCTGCATTTTGTCTTCCAAGAGCATCTAAGAATTTCACAGCAGTAGTAAAAGAGTGTAATAGTGAGCAGGATTGTCCCCAGAGTCTTAAGAGGTGTCAGGTCTTTATAGTCTCTGTATTTATCGCTTTTTTTTCTATACAGTAATGAGAATATTTCTTGTGCTTTGGGCCTGAACGATTAACGCTGACGACGTGCAGGCTATAGGGGCGGTTTCCTGGGTCTTTCTTGATGCTGTGGTGTGTGTTGGCTTAGAAGATACTGTAGTGGGTTACACGACACACCAAGACCACCATCAGCGGGTGCAAACGTTCGTCTGTTTATGGCTACTGACACATAAAAGCTTAACTGCCTGACAACGACATCTTAACCCCTTCATTACGGGGACGCCACTTTTACTATTTGATTTGATTAACGCCAGACGCTTTTGTTCAGCCCAGAGGCATCCCCCGTACATAAAAGGTTAGTAGACTGTCTTCACTAAGGGTGGCTAAAACGAACTCTAAATGGCGAGCAATTTTCAAACACCATGAGCTGTTGAGGAGCTGCAGTATGTGGTAGTTAGATTACTGATGCGTAGTGAATGGGGATTTACGATCGTTCTTAAAGGGTTAACCATTTAATATGATATTGTACAAGAACAAACAAATGTGTGTGTAAGGGGGGGGGGGGAGGAGGTAGCACTGGTTATCAGAGTGTCACTGACCCTCAAACTTGATGGGATGAAAACAGTTCCTTCCTCCACAGCATCTTGAAAACTTGTCACAGTAGCTTGTTGCAATTCAGGATTCCGGTCGTGGGGGCGAAGTACAGGGGCATACTCTTGAGTGCTTTCTGGAAGTCTGATGTATGCCCCTTCAAAGTTCTGAGCCTTAAGTAAAGTCTGGTTTGTTATTCTTGGTGTTGATAACTGGAGGTTTGTTATTCTTGGTGTTGATAACTGTAGGTTTGTTATTCTTGGTGTTGATAACTGTAGGTTTGTTATTCTTGGTGTTGATAACTGTAGGTTTGTTATTCTTGGTGTTGATAACTGGAGGTTTGTTATTCTTGGTGTTGATAACTGTAGGTTTGTTATTCTTGGTGTTGATAACTGTAGGTTTGTTATTCTTGGTGTTGATAACTGTAGGTTTGTTATTCTTGGTGTTGATAACTGTAGGTTTGTTATTCTTGGTGTTGATAACTGTAGGTTTGTTATTCTTGGTGTTGATAACTGGAGGTTTGTTATTCTTGGTGTTGATAACTGGAGGTTTGTTATTCTTGGTGTTGATAACTGTAGGTTTGTTATTCTTGGTGTTGATAACTGTAGGATCATTAATCTTCGGGATACTAACTGGTACATGAAATACAGAATCATTTTTATATTTTATTTGGTAATTGATGTATAAATATTGTTCCATAACACCATTACAGGCATTAGTAGGGTAGATAAACATTAGAAGAACAGTAGAAGGTCACATCATCATTCACAGCGGGCAGAGAGGCGGTATAGTGGTCCTGTTGTCTCAAAGTGTGAATATTTATTAGACGTCAATATTGAACGCTAATTGGTTGTCAGTCAGCGTTCTTAACTCTTGTTATGATTTCTGTTCTGGTTTAAATTATTTATTAACAATTTAAAAGAAAGTAAATCCTCAGTAAGCTTTAGCGATGTTGTTGAAGGGTGATTATTCTCGCCAGGAGCCGCCGAGTGGCTGGCTGGCTGTACGACCTGCTTCCAGAGCCTGAATAATGCTCCGTCAATGAAATGATAACCTGAGGTATAGCCTTTTATCTCACCTAGGACGGTGCTGGGTGTAGTCATTATATATTTACTTCCCATATACCCAGTACCCTATAATGCTACCTTCCATATATACAACATTTAAAGGTATTTAGCCCGAAGACATACCGATTAACCGAGTCCATATATTCAGTAATATCTGCAAAGGTATCTTACAGGAAAATCGATCTTTTAGTTAGACCCTAGGCTATGATCTCTCTCCTGGAAGATGTATTTTATTTGCTATTTTGTAGTTGTAAAATCATTCGTTTTCATTTATTTTATTTATTGATGCTGGTATTGATAACTGTGTGTGTGTGTGTGTGTGTGTGTATGTGTGTGTGTGTGTGTGTGTGTGTGTGTGTCTCTGTTTAGCCACACTAGGATCTTCGTTGATAAAATTCACAAGGTCAAAGGGTGTAATAATGAACAGGGAAATTAAAGATGAATAGATGAAAGGAAGAGACAGAGAGAAGAGAAAAAGATTAGAAAAAAGAGGAGGAAAGGAGAGGGACCGGAGAGAGGAGAGCAGAAAGAAAACGAAGGAAGAGAGAGAGAGAGAGAGAGAGAAAACGAGGGAAAAATAGAAATGCATGGAAGAAAGGGGAGAGAGGGAGGGAGGGAGTGGAAGATATAAGGAAAGAAGGGATTGGGAGGGAGAGAGAAGGAAAGAAGGTAGAAGCAGAAATAAGGAATAGATGGAGGGATAGGAGTAGGTAAGAGAAAGAAGAGATTTAGAAGGAAGGAGATGGGAGGGAGGGAAAGAAAGGAGAAAAAATCATGAAGAATGGAGAATGGAGAGAAGGAAGAAGAAGAAAAGGAAGGTGAGGCACTGAGAAGGAAGGGAGAGACGAAGAAGGAAAAGAATGGGAGAAGGAAGAGAGGGAGGAGGGAGGAAAGGGGAAGAAGGGAGAGAAGAAGGGGGAGAGGAAGGGAGGGAAAAGGAAGAGAGGAAGGGAGAAGCCAACAATGCCGTACTACACATTCATCTCCCTAATATTAAACCTCCTTCTATAACACAATTAGTGAGGCGTCATTAATTCCGGCTTCAACAAAGGACCAGAATAACCTACGCGTGTGTGTGTGCGCGGGCGGGCTGGCGTGCGTGCGTGTGTGTCTGTGTCTGTGTGTTGTGTTATTGTCTTGTCTTGTCTCATAGACTAATTATGAGCATTAAATTCAAAAATACGCGACGAGTGTCATCGAGGAGAGAGAGAGAGAGAGAGAGAGAGAGAGAGAGAGAGAGATAAGCACGGAGTCAACACACACACACACACACACACGTCGGTCTCTCCTTGTAACTAGTTGATGAACATAAGGAACTAGTTCTCGTTACTATCACGTCGCGTCGTCGTCGTTGTCTCCTTTATCGTCGTCTTATACATCATCATCATCATCATCATCATCAGGTTTAATTTATCTCAGTCAACTGGAACAGATGATTGTAGCTAGTCCTTCCAGCTGCTCTGTCTTAATCCTTCCTTCTGTTTCTTGTCTTCCCCCCTTCCACTATTTTTTTTCTTTATTCTCCCGATTCTCAATTCTCTGTTTGTCCTCGTGTGATTCTCCCCTTCTCCTTCTCTTATTGCTTCTTTCGGTAATGCTGTTTCTCACGGGCACCTTCTCCTGCGTTTCCTGTGTCTTGGATTGATTGTGTGTCCATGTTCCTCTCCTCGTCTCTTAATTGTTTTTCTCTCTTGTGTTTGTTGTTGGATTTATTTACTCTCTCTCTCTCTCTCTCTCTCTCTCTCTCTCTCTCTCTCTCTCCTACGATCCATCTTGGCAGCTGGTCGACCCCCTCTCTCCAAATTACATTATTCCTCCCCATCTCTGTTGCTTCGTGTTTTTTCTCTACCCTCCTCTGCTTTTCACTACATCCAACCTTGTGTCCGTGCTTTGTTTTGCATCCAAGGACGACTTTTGTTGTTGTGAAGGGAACACCACCTTTTTCTGTCTCTATATTATCCGAGACAACACCGTCCCTAAATCACGTTATAACTCTGTATATATTTTTCGTTTCATTTTGTAATTTCGTTATTACTTGTATCTCTCTCTCTCTCTCTCTCTCTCTCTCTCTCTCTCTCTCTCTCTCTCTCTCTCTCTCTCTCTCTCTCTCTCTCTCCCGTTTCCTGCCGCAATAAAACTTTAAAAGGACAGAGAAAGAAATGTGGCTGTTAGTGCATAAACATCCGTATTTGGGCGGCCGCGTCCCGGTGTGGCAAACGACAATGGATGCCCACAACCACGCTAAAAACACCCTCTCATATCCAGTTATGGTTTAGGCATCAGTTTTCTGCGGCGTGGTTATTGTCTCTCTCTCTCTCTCTCTCTCTCTCTCTCTCTCTCTCTCTCTCTCTCTCTCTCTCTCTCTCTCTCTCTCCGTTTCAGAATTTTAAGCATAACTCGGGAAGATTATGCAATATTTTTTTTCTATTTTAGTTTGTGTTGAATTACAGAAGAGCTTTTTTTTTTGTTCCTGTTGTGTATTCAAGAGAAGGTTGTTATCCAAGCTGGGTGCTGTGTGTTAGAGACGGGAGAGATATCCAAGCTGGGTGGTGTGTGTTAGAGAGACGGGAGAGATATCCAAGCTGGGTGCTGTGTGTTAGAGAGATATCCAAGCTGGGTGCTGTGTGTTAGAGAGACGGGAGAGATATCCAAGCTGGGTGCTGTGTGTTAGACGGGAGAGATATCCAAGCTGGGTGCTGTGTGTTAGAGAGACGGGAGAGATATCCAAGCTGGGTGCTGTGTGTTAGAGAGACGGGAGAGATATCCAAGCTGGGTGGTGTGTGTTAGAGACGGGAGAGATATCCAAGCTGGGTGGTGTGTGTTAGACGGGAGAGATATCCAAGCTGGGTGGTGTGTGTTAGACGGGAGAGATATCCAAGCTGGGTGCTGTGTGTTAGAGACGGGAGAGATATCCAAGCTGGGTGGTGTGTGTTAGACGGGAGAGATATCCAAGCTGGGTGGTGTGTGTTAGACGGGAGAGATATCCAAGCTGGGTGGTGTGTGTTAGAGACGGGAGAGATATCCAAGCTGGGTGGTGTGTGTTAGACGGGAGAGATATCCAAGCCATGTGTGGTGTGTTAGAGACGGGAGAGATATCCAAGCTGGGTGTGGTGTGTTAGAGACGGGAGAGATATCCAAGCTGGGTGGTGTGTGTTAGACGAGAGAGATATCCAAGCTGGGTGGTGTGTGTTAGACGAGAGAGATATCCAAGCTGGGTGGTGTGTGTTAGACGGGAGAGATATCCAAGCTGGGTGGTGTGTGTTAGAGAGACGGGAGAGATATCCAAGCTGGGTGGTGTGTGTTAGACGGGAGAGATATCCAAGCTGGGTGGTGTGTGTTAGACGGGAGAGATATCCAAGCTGGGTGTGGTGTATTAGACGGGAGAGATATCCAAGCTGGGTGGTGTGTGTTAGACGGGAGAGATATCCAAGCTGGGTGGTGTGTGTTAGACGGGAGAGATATCCAAGCTGGGTGTGGTGTATTTATCCATGTCTCGTGCTTTGTATTAAAGACACAGTTATATATACAGTACAGGCTGTGTCTACTATACATGCTGGATGTTGTAAACCATTATATATAAAACGTGTGTTTAGTTGGAGGGAAGACCAAGGCTCCTCAGGGTGGAGCTGTGGAGCACATGGGTCTAGGAACACTGGCAGACCCCCTCTGTCAGACACGCTTACCTTCTCTTCGCTACCGCCAGCTTACCAGTCTCGTGTGTAATATTGCTAAGTGGTCGCAGCAGTGTACGAGCAACATCTTATTCTGTTGAAATATATCCACAGTAATTATAACCTGTATGCGCCATCACCTCTGCCAGTCAACCTCCACCACCATCATCCAAGTCAATCATTCTTTGTCTCAGACTATCACTATTACACCACCACACTTTTAGATCACATCACATACATCTACCATACACCATCAACATCATTAGTACCATTAATATAGCTACCATTTAGTCCTCGGCTTCTGGTACTACCATTAGTACATGACACCATTCACATCCTGTATATTAAGCCAGCCACACTCTTAAGTCTTCTAACGCAACGCTGGCCGATCCACTTCTTGTCCCACTCACCCGTAGACCTTCCGCCCACCGTCATGGATGAGCAAACTATCCCTAAACACACAGGGGCCAGGGTGTCTGGACGGTGCCGTAGGTGAGCTGCTCCCCCTCAACAACAAACACTAGACATTTGGTGGTCACTTGTGTGTCCATTGTCCAGCCTCCCCTCTACCCCTCTCAGTGGGAGGGAAGGAACCCAGGCGGCTTCCCAATACCTCTTGAATGGGAAGGAAGGATTTCAGTGGCTTCCCAGTACCCCTTGAGTAGGAGGGAAGGATTCCAGGGGGTCGTGAGTAATCTGAGTGTCCAGCCGGTGCACCAATACATCCTGAGTGGGAGAGAGGATATCCAGGCCTTGCCCCACCACAATATGGAGGGGGGGGGGGTGGGGAGGGTGCCATGGCGGTGCTGTAGATCATTTTGATGGTTATTGGGGATTGTGTGGCTCCCGTGGAGAAAAGAGGGGGGGGGGGGGCGACCTTAACATGTTGGCACTGTAATGTGTTTACACAGACATGATTCACCGCGTCCTCACCTCAGTCTTACTCAGGGTCAACAGAGTACACTTTAGGTAAATCTTGTGAGCTTACGGTAGACATTGTAAACTTGTGCGGTTGTTGTACAATTGGAGTCAAAAGTTCGCCCCGTCCAAAATGTAACAGCATCGACCCCCAAAGAAGATAAAGCAGCACATCCATACCCAGGATAAGTGAGCTCGGTGACTCATTCTCGTGACTGTACATCTGGAACTCTTACACCCGTTATAATAATGATTGCAGTAGTAATATTAATAGAATTAACCTCAGATGTGAGATTCATATGTGCGTTGTTTTAAAGAGAGAAATGTTAATAAATCAAAATAATGTGGAGAGGTGACATAGATTACTGCTTCCCCTTGTTCCTGTCCATCAGCGTGTCGACTGATAGAAACATTATACACTTCCTAAATCCAATATAATACACTGCCCTTACCACACCATTGTTTCCTTCGTCTGGTGAAGAATGTTGGCTTTACATTTTAGGGTATAGGAATTACAGCTATATGGTAGAAACTTTAGCCAGGTATCGTCTAGAAACTAAGGAAGACAGACAGTGAATCTTAACATTTGAAGCTACCTGCCACACCTGAATGACTCCGTAGAAGTGAAGTTTGGTGGCGTCCAGGTTTTATTTGAATTATTGTTAGTCGTCAATTAGTGTTTCTGAAGGCGGAAGCTTCCTTGGTCGGCTCGGCGTGGCTGTATGTGCTCTTGACGTATACCAGTGTATGTTGAACGGGATGGTTTAGATTTAAATGATAATGGTCAGAAATGAATTTAGGTCACTGGTTTGAAATTAAGGCCACAGTCAGTTTCAGATTTTTCAAATTTGCCCCCATGCACCTCGGGGACCATATAGACAGAGAGGTCAAAGTTCAAACCAATCAGAGTGGAAATAAGAGTGAAAGGTTAACATAGCTTGGCTAAGACTTCTTGAGAGCGACTTTAGTTATTGATGATGTTAGGTGCACCCAACTCACTCATTGCCAGGTGAGGTGCTTAAATTTTCATGCTCTACTGAAGGAAATGTCCTGTGTATATTCCTGCCCCAAGTATATTGTATTTAACCTTCTTGTTATGTCTTTGTACTAATTATAAGAAGATTTATCGTAAATATTTTCTGAAATAATATACTTCTTGCGAACTTTGTCTTCACATGGTTCAAGGACCAATATTATCAGTTGTCAACAGTATTCAGGGTATAGCTTCTACTCTGGGTTTGATTCCCGGATTAGGTGGTGGAACACTGTACATATTCTCGTGCTCTTGAGATTTGGATGATCAGGCAGTGTACCGGTCGTCCTGGGAAATTCCTTGACACTGTGTTATACAAGTCGTTAACTCAGTGTGTGATTATTGTGCAGGCGACAACTTCTACACATTAAAATTCCTCCCTAGTTAATCGTGACAGAGTGTATATGGTCGTGAGCAACAACTATTAGAAAATGTAAACACTTATTTTCACTTCTAATTAATTTTTAGTTGAGTGTCAGAGAGAGAGAGAGAGAGAGAGAGAGAGAGAGAGCTAAGAAAACATACATCATGTTATCAGACTGGTGTTGGCTCCTCACTGTTGGGCTCAACTCTTGACACGAGACTGTTCTTGTGTGTTATCTTTCTTCTCTTACTTCATCTATCTCTCCCTCTGTTTGTTTTTGTTTTATCTCTCTTTCTCTTACGCCTTCCGCCTCTCCCTCTGTTTGATTGCATTATCTGACTCCTCTTACGTCTTCCCTCCCTCCTTCTATTTCTTCATATCCTCCCCTAACTGTTATTAATCTTCACTTCCCGTCCCTCCCATCCACGTATCTTCCTTCTGCTCTCCCTCTTCTTCCTTTCCTCATACTTCCCCGCCTCCCTTCTCTTTCGCTATCATCTTACTACTTTCTTTCCTTCCTTCATGCTAATATTTCACTCTTATTCTACCTCCCTCCCCCCTTCCTTCTCGCTCTTCCTACTCTTTCTTCCTCCCTCCCCTCCCCCCTCCCCCTCCCTCCCCCCTCCCCCAATAATCCATTCTCACCCTCCCACTCGCTCTCTTTCCTTTTCCCCGTACTCTACATCTCGCCCTTCGCCTTTTACCCTCAATCCCTTTCATCTTCTTTAGCTCTCCCACCCACCTACTCTTTCTCTTTCATCTCCTCCCCACTCATCCTCTTTTATCCTCCTTCCCACTCATCC
>CAUDMG010000507.1:780100-860100 GCA_958450375.1 Homarus gammarus
GTTGAGAAGAGCCTTGTGGTCTAGTTGCGGATGGTGATGATGATGATGTTAAGGAAGTGTCGGGGTAGAATTTGTATCGTCGTGGGAGGGGTGTGTTGTGGTATACCCTGCTAGAGGTATGTGTATCCACTCGGTCGCGGTATACACTTCTCATGGTATACACTTCTCGTGGTATACACTTCTCGTGGTATACACTTCTCGTGGTATACACTTCTCGTGATATACACTTCTCGTGGTATACACTTCTCGTGGTATACACTTCTCGCGGTATACACTTCTCGTGGTATACACTTCTCGTGGTATACACTTCTCGTGGTATACACTTCTCGTGGTATATACTTCTCGTGGTATACACTCCTCGCGGTATACACTCCTCGCGGTATACACTTCTCGTGGTATACACTTCTCGTGGTATACACTTCTCGCGGTATACACTTCTCATGGTATACACTTCTCGCGGTATACACTTCTCGCGGTATACACTTCTCGTGGTATGCACTTCTCGTGGTATACACTTCTCGCGGTATACACTTCTAAGTCTCTATTAGAATCTTCAATGACTTACCACACTCTCTCAGATGTTGGCGGATGTTTCCTCACCTTACTAAACTGTGTCATGACCTTCCACGTTTCGTCTCTACACCCTGTGAAATCTCTCTGACCTCTACCAATCCGTTTTTAACTCTTAGTGTGCCATACCTCACTCTACTCTGCCATACATATCATACTTCACCCCACCATAACCTGTTACCCTACCTTGCTTCACTTCACCTCACCATGACCTGTGTTACCTTACCTTGCTTCACTTCACCTCACCATGACCTGTTACCCTACCTTGCTTCACTTCACCCCACCATGACCTGTGTTACCCTACCTTGCTTCACTTCACCCCACCATGACCTGTGTTACCCTACCTTGCTTCACTTCACCCCACCATGACCTGTGTTACCTTACCTTGCTTCACTTCACCTCACCATGACCTGTGTTACCCTACCTTGCTTCACTTCACCCCACCATGACCTGTGTTACCCTACCTTGCTTCACTTCACCCCACCATGACCTGTGTTACCTTACCTTGCTTCAATTCACCCCACCATGACCTGTGTTACCCTACCTTGCTTCAATTCACCCCACCATGACCTGTGTTACCCTACCTTGCTTCAATTCACCCCACCATGACCTGTGTTACCCTACCTTGCTTCACTTCACCTCACCATGACCTGTGTTACCCTACCTTGCTTCACTTCACCTCACCATGACCTGTGTTACCCTACCTTGCTTCACTTCACCTCACCATGACCTGTGTTACCCTACCTTGCTTCACTTCACCCCACCATGACCTGTGTTCCCCTACCTTGCTTCACTTCACCCCACCATGACCCGTGTTACCCTACCTTGCTTCACTTCACCCTAATTTATCCTGCTCTGACTCCCCTGCCACATCTTGACCTAATTTACCTTACCCTGCCATACGTGTGCTCCACCTGACTCTGCCTTGCCTTACCCTCCCCTACCTTTTCCACCTCCGTGCCTTACCCTGCCATACCCCACCTTCCCTCACACACCAGACAGGCGCCTCTGCCATCTGCTGTGGTAGTCGCTGGAGGCTCGTGGGCACAGGATCCGTAATGTGTGTTGTAATTTTTCTGAATACTTCGTGGGTGTCGCCATGCCTGGAATTTAATTAAGACAAAAATACCGGGTGTTGGAGGCGTATATGTGTGGGTGTGTGCGTATAAGAGCGTGTTACTATGTGGTGTGTGTGTGTGTGTGTGTGTGTGTGTGTGTAAAATTTTAAGTAATTTAGATATCCTTCACGCTATGAATTACCCAGGGGGGGGGGGGGGGGGATGTCAGATTCAACGACAGGACCTCTCAATGTTTCCAAATGAATAATTCGGTGTTGTAATTCCTGCCTCACCCACGCCCACCGCTGCCTGGCCACTCATGTGCGCCCTAGATGTATAAGGTATACCAAGTTTTTCAATATAGGAAACAGCAGCGAAAGTGTGATAAGAAAAAAAAATAGTATAATATAAGAATAGTACAATTTATATGTAATTACTCATATTGTTGTGTACCTCACCCCGTGCTAGAAGACTTTGGTGTTAAGGTGAAATCTCGGGAACCTTTCCACAGGTCGACCTACCTTGTGTTCAGGTGAGGTCTCAAGGACCATTAGTCGACCTCCCTAGTATTCAGATGAATTTTAAGGACCATTAGTCGACCTCCCTGGTGTTCAGATGAGGAGTCTTAAGGACCCACTGGGACTTCAGGTAAGGTTTTAAGGGCCATAGTCGACCTCCCGGATGCTTAGGTGTGTTATTAAGGACCACTAGTCGACCCTGCTCCTGGTGCACAAATGAGGTCTAAGGAGCGACCTTTTTTCTCCCTGGGCGCCAGATGAAGCGGCCACAGCAAGATTAAGCAGATCGTTCCTGGCCACCACACCGTGACCTCCCGCTGGTGTGTCTGCTTTTTTCTTTTACGCTTCTCTCATGTTGCTGTTACTTTATCTGCTGTCTTCCTATTATGAACCTCGTCTCTGCTATGGTAAGATCTCATGCATGTTATAAACCAAAATATATCAATGAATGAAAATAATAATAATAAAACTAAAAATCCCCAACCAAATCTGAATGGCTTGACTGCGATGTCACCCTAAGTATCTTAAGGAAAAATATGGATTGATTTCTTAGTTTTGTTTCTTGTTTCTTCTCTTACCAGTCTCTCCGTCTTTGTTTTTTGTACACTGTATATCGTGTTATTAAGATGTGTTTCAAGGACTTCATCCACACGTCGTTTCATAACTGATGACTTTGATTATTTCGTGTCGGTCAAAATGTTCAGAGCGGGATGGTTTTAATTTTGTTTACTTAACCTGATCAAAGGGTTCCTGTAGCTCCGATGGTTCAGATACAGCACAAGGAACAAAAGGTTAGGTTAGGTTAGGTTTGATTTGGTTAGGTTAAGTTAAGTTAGGTTTGATTTGGTTATGTTAGGTTAGGTTTGGTTCGGTATGGTTAAGTTAGGTTTGGTTTGGTTAAGTTAGGTTTGGTTAAGTTAGGTTTGGTTTGGTTAGGTTTGGTTTGGTTAAGTTAGGTTTGGTTTGGTTAAGTTAGGTTTAGTTTGGTTAAGTTAGGTTTGGTTTGGTTAAGTTAGGTTTAGTTTGGTTAAGTTAGGTTTGGTTTGGTTAGTTAGGTTTGGTTTGGTTAAGTTAGGTTTAGTTTGGTTAAGTTAGGTTTAGTTTGGTTAAGTTAGGTTTGGTTTGGTTAAGTTAGGTTTAGTTTGGTTAAGTTAGGTTTGGTTTGGTTAAGTTAGGTTTGGTTTGGTTAAGTTAGGTTTGGTTTGGTTAAGTTAGGTTTAGTTTGGTTAAGTTAGGTTTGGTTTGGTTAAGTTAGGTTTAGTTTGGTTAAGTTAGGTTTGGTTTGGTTAAGTTAGGTTTGGTTTGGTTAGGTTTGGTTTGGTTAAGTTAGGTTTGGTTTGGTTAAGTTAGGTTTGGTTTGGTTAAGTTAGGTTTGGTTAGGTTTGGTTTGGTTAAGTTAGGTTTAGTTTGGTTAAGTTAGGTTTAGTTTGGTTAAGTTAGGTTTGGTGTGGTTAAGTTAGGTTTAGTTTGGTTAAGTTAGGTTTGGTGTGGTTAAGTTAGGTTTAGTTTGGTTAAGTTAGGTTTGGTTTGGTTAAGTTAGGTTTGGTTTGGTTAAGTTAGGTTTGGTTTGGTTAAGTTAGGTTTGGTGTGGTTAGGTTTTGGTGCTTATAGGAGAGTCTTTAGCTAGTGGTTCATATACAACACAGGACCTCAGCTAGTGGTTCAGATACAACACAAGACCTCAGCTAGTGGTTCAGATACAACACAAGACCTCAGCTAGTGGTTCAGATACAACACAGGACCTCAGCTAGTGGTTCAGATACAACACAAGACCTCAGCTAGTGGTTCAGATACAACACAGGACCTCAGCAAGTGGTTCAGATACAACACAGGACCTCAGCTAGTGGTTCATATACAACACAGGACCTCAGCAAGTGGTTCATATACAACAGGACCTCAGCTAGTGGTTCATATACAACACAGGACCTCAGCTAGTGGTTCAGATACAACACAAGACCTCAGCTAGTGGTTCAGATACAACACAGGGCCTTAGCTAGTGGTTCAGATACAACACAGGACCTCAGCTAGTGGTTCAGATACAACACAGGACCTCAGCTAGTGGTTCAGATACAACACAGGACCTCAGCTAGTGGTTCAGATACAACACAGGACCTCAGCTAGTGGTTCAGATACAACACAGGACCTCAGCTAGTGGTTCAGATACAACACAGGACCTCAGCTAGTGGTTCAGATACAACACAGGACCTCAGCTAGTGGTTCAGATACAACACAGGACCTCAGCTAGTGGTTCAAATACAACACAGGACCTCAGCTAGTGGTTCAAATACAACACAGGACCTCAGCTAGTGGTTCATATACAACACAGGACCTCAGCTAGTGGTTCAGATACAACAGGACCTCAGCTAGTGGTTCAGATACAACACAAGACCTCAGCTAGTGGTTCAGATACAACACAGGACCTCAGCTAGTGGTTCAGATACAACACATGACCTCAGCTAGTGGTTCATATACAACACAAGTCCTCAGCTAGTGGTTCAGATACAACACATGACCTCAGCTAGTGGTTCAAATAAAACACAGGACCTCAGCTAGTGGTTCAAATAAAACATAGGACCTCAGCTAGTGGTTCATATACAACACAGGACCTCAGCTAGTGGTTCAGATACAACACAGGACCTCAGCTAGTGGTTCATATACAACACAGGACCTCAGCTAGTGGTTCAGATACAACAGGACCTCAGCTAGTGGTTCAGATACAACACAAGACCTCAGCTAGTGGTTCATATACAACACAGGACCTCAGCAAGTGGTTCAAATACAACACAGGACCTCAGCTAGTGGTTCAAATACAACACAGGACCTCAGCTAGTGGTTCATATACAACACAGGACCTCAGCTAGTGGTTCAGATACAACAGGACCTCAGCTAGTGGTTCAGATACAACACAAGACCTCAGCTAGTGGTTCAGATACAACACAGGACCTCAGCTAGTGGTTCAGATACAACACATGACCTCAGCTAGTGGTTCATATGCAACACAAGTCCTCAGCTAGTGGTTCAGATACAACACATGACCTCAGCTAGTGGTTCAAATAAAACACAGGACCTCAGCTAGTGGTTCAAATAAAACATAGGACCTCAGCTAGTGGTTCATATACAACACAGGACCTCAGCTAGTGGTTCAGATACAACACAGGACCTCAGCTAGTGGTTCAGATACAACACAGGACCTCAGCAAGTGGTTCAGATACAACAGGACCTCAGCTAGTGGTTCAGATACAACACAAGACCTCAGCTAGTGGTTCAAATACAACACAAGACCTCAGCTAGTGGTTCAGATACAACACAGGACCTCAGCTAGTGGTTCAAATAAAACATTGGACCTCAGCTAGTGGTTCAGATACAACACAGGACCTCAGCTAGTGGTTCATATACAACACAGGACCTCAGCTAGTGGTTCAAATACAACACAGGACCTCAGCTAGTGGTTCATATACAACACAGGACCTCAGCTAGTGGTTCAGATACAACACAAGACCTCAGCTAGTGGTTCAGATACAACACAGGACCTCAGCTAGTGGTTCATATACAACACAGGACCTCAGCAAGTGGTTCAGATACAACACAGGACCTCAGCTAGTGGTTCATATACAACACAGGACCTCAGCTAGTGGTTCAGATACAACAGGACCTCAGCTAGTGGTTCAGATACAACACAGGACCTCAGCTAGTGGTTCATATACAACACAGGACCTCAGCTAGTGGTTCATATACAACACAGGACCTCAGCAAGTGGTTCAAATACAACACAGGACCTCAGCTAGTGGTTCAAATACAACACAGGACCTCAGCTAGTGGTTCAGATACAACACAGGACCTCAGCTAGTGGTTCATATACAACACAGGACCTCAGCTAGTGGTTCAGATACAACAGGACCTCAGCTAGTGGTTCAGATACAACACAAGACCTCAGCTAGTGGTTCATATACAACACAGGACCTCAGCAAGTGGTTCAAATACAACACAGGACCTCAGCTAGTGGTTCAAATACAACACAGGACCTCAGCTAGTGGTTCATATACAACACAGGACCTCAGCTAGTGGTTCAGATACAACAGGACCTCAGCTAGTGGTTCAGATACAACACAAGACCTCAGCTAGTGGTTCAGATACAACACAGGACCTCAGCTAGTGGTTCAGATACAACACATGACCTCAGCTAGTGGTTCATATACAACACAAGTCCTCAGCTAGTGGTTCAGATACAACACATGACCTCAGCTAGTGGTTCAAATAAAACACAGGACCTCAGCTAGTGGTTCAAATAAAACATAGGACCTCAGCTAGTGGTTCATATACAACACAGGACCTCAGCTAGTGGTTCAGATACAACACAGGACCTCAGCTAGTGGTTCAGATACAACACAGGACCTCAGCAAGTGGTTCAGATACAACAGGACCTCAGCTAGTGGTTCAGATACAACACAAGACCTCAGCTAGTGGTTCAAATACAACACAAGACCTCAGCTAGTGGTTCAGATACAACACAGGACCTCAGCTAGTGGTTCAAATAAAACATAGGACCTCAGCTAGTGGTTCAGATACAACACAGGACCTCAGCTAGTGGTTCATATACAACACAGGACCTCAGCTAGTGGTTCAAATACAACACAGGACCTCAGCTAGTGGTTCATATACAACACAGGACCTCAGCTAGTGGTTCAGATACAACACAAAACCTCAGCTAGTGGTTCAGATACAACACAGGACCTCAGCTAGTGGTTCATATACAACACAGGACCTCAGCAAGTGGTTCAGATACAACACAGGACCTCAGCTAGTGGTTCATATACAACACAAGACCTCAGCTAGTGGTTCATATACAACACAGGACCTCAGCTAGTGGTTCAAATAAAACGGTCACTTTTTGGCATCTCAGAAAAGTGTGCGTAAATACGCCTCGAGAATTGCTGTAGGAGAGGAGAATAAAAGTTGAATAATTTAGATGGGTATTTGAGGGAAATATGATGTCTTCTCCATCGTTTAAGGCTAGTTTGGAGACCTTTGTTCCCCTCGTTTGCAGGAGAGAAAGCCGTCTTTGTAGTCAACGGGCGGTGAAAGATTTTAGCATCAACGGGTTTAATGTGGCAGAGGGAATCGGATAACTCATCGTAATGTTGAAGGTCGTGAACGCTATTGTGTAGTGTTATGAATCACCCTTTTGTTGATTAATGTGACAGTGAGTGCAGAGGAAGGTCCCAAGAAGAACTTCCGTAAATCACTTTGAGGTGGCGAGTCTTCCCCCGGAGTCCCTCTTAACGTGCGATGGGGGTCTTCTTCCTCTTTTGACGTGTGACGGAATAACTCTTAAAGTCTTTACGTATAATGTCTTGGTGTAACGACTACTACAACTACTACTATTACTACTACTACTACATGAACAACAGTAGCGGCAACAGGTCGGAGGGATCTTGGCAAGAGAATTACTATCGATGCTGGTGACACACATAGCCTTGCCAACACCACCATCACGACCCCTACATCACCACCACCACGACCCCTACATCACCACCACCACGACCCCTACATCACCACCACCACGACCCCATCACCACACCATCACCACCTTACACCATCACTACACCATCACCACCCTACACAATCACCACACCATCACTACAACATCACCACCCCTGTATCACCCTGCACCATCATCAAAATAGGTGGCCGTTGTAGCGTGTAGAGAGAACAACTGTTAATGAGTTAAGTTGTAATTCACACTTTTTAACTGTCTATGGAAACAGTCATCAGTTTCCTCTTCTTTTACGAACGCTACAGTTTAACGATATGACAGAGATAGGGTGAGGGAGAGAGAGAAGAGGTAGAGAAGGATACGAGAGAGACGGGAATAACGAGAGGAAACACAACACCGATAACAATAGGTAGACGGGAGTGAGGAGAATAGGACAGTACCGAAATCTGAAATCAGTAGAGAAGTAGAGAGAGAGAGACAGACAAAGAGATACAGAGAGAGACAAAGCAAAAAAAAACGATAACTGTGGAAGAAGGGAGACCCGAGTAACCCCATACCACAACAAGTATTTATGAATCCATCAATGTGTCTTTATCGTGTCTGAGGGTTGGTAACCATGGCCCTCCACTCCAGGATCCATAACGTATGTGGGACGAATAAGTTGTTTACTTTTAGTGGTTTGTGAATTTATATAACGAATTTTAGAGAGTAACTGAATTAAACTTGAGTAATTTCGTATTTTTAATGTGTGTGTGTGTGTGTGTGTGTGTGTGTGTGTGTGTGTGTGTGATTCTATTTACCCATGAACTTGACTCCCTCTTCCTTACCTCTCCCCCTCCTCGTGTCCTCTTCCTTACCTCTCCCCCTCCTCCTGTCCTCTTCCTTACCTCTCCCCCTCCTCGTGTCCTCTTCCTTACCTCTCCCCCTCCTCTTGTCCTCTTCCTTACCTCTCCCCCTCCTCGTGTCCTCTTCCTTATCTCTCCTTCTTTACTTCTGCCCCCCTTCTCTTACTCTTTTTCTTACCTCTTCCATCTCCCGTAACCTTTAGTCTTCCCCTTCTGCTTCTCCCTTTATGCCCTTATCCAATCAACTTTTCCCTTTCTCCCTCTACGTTCCTTCAACCCTCCCCCCGTCTCTTTTCCACCCTTCTTTCCCCTCATACCTCCCTCGCCCTCCCCTTCCCTCCCCTTCCCTCAACCCCCCCAACAACCACAGCCCGTGCCAAATTGTGCCCCAGATTCGCCCGAGGTGCCTGGTGACCCTGGCACTACTGAGTAAAAATGCTGATGTGACGCGGGGAGAATACCTGGCCAGGTGGAGTGTGCCTCATTAAGTGCTTGTGATGGTGGAGAGAGGTGTGTTAGTGGAGGGTGTGAGGGGTGGTAGTGGAGGGAGTGAGGGGTGGTAGTGGAGGGTGTGAAGGGTGGTAGTGGAGGGTGTGAAGGGTGGTAGTGGTCATGTACTGTGTGACTTAAGACGGGTGTTGGGAGGAGGTGTTGACTGTACCTTCATATCGTGTTATTAAAGCAATAGTGGTGATTTTTTAGTAACTGATTTAGAAGTGTAAACGTTGATAAAGAATACAGTTAGGGGTGCGGTGGCTGAATGGTTAAAGCGCTCGTCTGCAGTCCTAAGACGTTGTTAGTTTGGTCCTGGGGTAGAGTCCACCCAGATATAAACGGGTAATTGCCTTTACAGTTGGGGGGGTGAAGGCGGTCAGGTACAGTTTCGGGAACTGTCTGCTTGTGTACTGAAGGTTTAGTATACAATGTGGTGTATTACGAGCCGTCAGCCCTGTGGGACCCACCATAAGACACAACAAAGAACTGAGTCACTATCCATGCTCATTTGGTGACGACTAAGTACGCAGTCCGTCTTGGGTTACCTGCAGCACGGCGTCTGTACTGAACCTCAAACCTCCTCTAAGTCTACGGTGGTTCTCTAGGATCTTTAATAATAATAATAATTAATAGCACTACTACTACTACTACTACTACTACTACTACTACTAATGTCTACTGATATTGATGATGGTAATAATAGTGATAAATTTAATGACAAGTAAATTACAAAGGATCAAAAGAAATCTAGCAGGGATTTTTTTTTCGGCCTTTACACTGGGATGGGAGAATTGTCGGGGGTCGGGTGGTGGGCTGATACACCCAGTGGGTCCAGGGGTAGTGGTACCATCCAGGGGTAAAATAATGATTCAAATTACATTGTTGAGATTTTATTTTGGAATATGTACAAAGAGAGAGAGAGAGAGAGAGAGAGAGAGAGAGAGAGAGAGAGAGAGAGAGAGAGAGAGAGAGTGTGTGCGTGTGTCTGCCCTAATGCCGTCAAATCAGCTTCACCACACACATCATTGGCTTTGATAAGAGGAGAGTATAAGAAGGTGGAATACCCTCCTACAATCCTGATTGAACTTTATATGGCTACTGGTGAAATTGGATTAATAAGCGTGTTGCCGTAAGGGAGGGTAGGGAGGGAGGTTTTACTCCAGTAATGAGATTATAATGTGTTGACATGGTGAACCTGGAGCTCTGAAAATATCACAGTGCAGGTATATGTGGATGTCGGAGGGATAATATAGTTGTTATTTGTCGACAAAACAATCTGATAATGTGTAAAGATGCGGACAAAAAAATCCGAGCACTTTGGAACATCAAGCATGACATGTGATTGTGTTGGTAACTTGGTGACCCAGTTGTTTATGGCCAGATAATTAATATTCAGTCAATTTGGACCAAGGACAGCTGACAGAGCCATGAGGGACTTGTTTCCAGTAGAATTCTTACGCCATCAGAATCCTTATGTCAGCAGTATCTGGTGTTGTTAGGGCCAGGCGGTCATCCAACAAGTACTAACCAGACCCAACATTAGTTAACTTCGCTTATCGGACAAGAGGCTGTGTTAAAATAATACCCCAACCTGTATAACTCCCTACACTGTGATGCAGTGTTGCGATTGAATGTTCTATTCTACTTCACTGTGTTGAAGCAGAATGTGACATACAGTTACGGAGAACATAATTAAGGAAATCTCCTGAATACATAACATATTTTTGGTCATAGCTGTTACCTGTGGCATACAGCGTTACAAATAATGTAAATAAATGTTATAATTATTGCATTATTGTTTCCATCGCTGTATCAGAACCAGTAATATACGCAAGTTTTTTTTTTTTTTTTTTACGAAATTAGCCCATCAGGGCACAATTCAATGACCCACATCAAGGACCTGTGTTGTCAAAGTAAGAGAAACAATTGAGACCCTGTAATTGTGTGTAAATGAGGTAGAAAGTCAGATCAACAACCTGGGACTTGGTCACAATTTTCGTGATGCCATATGGCAGCAGGGTCTACCATTAGACAACACATTATGCTTCCAATATCTTCCCAGGCGGTAGTACCTCCTGGTAGTGCCTACTGCCTTAACCCTCTGGTTACCAGTACCAGTCCAGTGGTCCAGCTGCCTGACACCACTATTAATAGTTGGCTAATCCCCGGTGATTTTATTCTGCACACAGAGAGAGCCTCGTACCCAAGGGGCTAAATAGTCTTCCTTGTTAAGTCTTCTGAAAAATATTATATTTTTCGACGACACTGAGTAGATCGTTCGATGTCGTGTGTGTGTGCGTGCGTGCGTGCAGTCATGTAATTTAATAGACAGAAAACTAAATGCATTTTTCAAACCGATGCATATAATAAATTGAAACAAAAGTCACGGGATATCCATCGTCTTCAATATCTTGACCTTTTAAATTATTATCGCTTCATCGTGGTGCTCTTTAACACATTCTTAGTTAAGTCTGCCAGAAATGATGTATAAAAGTTGTTTGACTTGTGTAATTTTAGAATACTTTAGGTATAGTTGAAGAAAACTCGCCCACAAAGCGTCAAGGCTAACAATTGCTTCAGTCTTTGAGAGAGTAACACAACGAGAACCTCCGCTTATGGGATGTTGCGACCTTTTCTGCCTACTACAGGTACAATACACCGTCCTCTTCTCTCCCGCCTTCTCATACACCGTCCTCTGTCTCATCACCCCCTAGTACACCGTCCTCTGTCTCATACACCGTCCTCTGTACCTCCGCCTACTACCCGTCCTCTGTCTCAGTCACCGTCCTCTGTCCACTCACGCTGCCCACCGTCCTCTGTCTCACTACACCGTCCTCTGTCTCACTACACCGTCCTCTGTCTCAGTCCACCGTCCTCTGTCTCAGTCCACCGTCCTCTGTCTCACTACACCGTCCTCTGTCTCAGTCCACCGTCCTCTGTCTCAGTCCACCGTCCTCTGTCTCAGTCCACCGTCCTCTGTCTCAGTACACCGTCCTCTGTCTCACTACACCGTCCTCTGTCTCAGTCCACCGTCCTCTGTCTCAGTCCACCGTCCTCTGTCTCAGTCCACCGTCCTCTGTCTCAGTCCACCGTCCTCTGTCTCAGTACACCGTCCTCTGTCTCAGTCCACCGTCCTCTGTCTCAGTCCACCGTCTTCTGTCTCAGTCCACCGTCCTCTGTCTCAGTACACCGTCCTCTGTCTCACTACACCGTCCTCTGTCTCTGTTCAGCAAAGAAATATTTTTTTATGAGAGTTAAAACATAACCAATTTAAGTCAATTATATATTTTGGGTGTCGTAGAAGTTTATTGATAAAACTTAACTGGTGTGGGATAAAATAGACATTGTTTTTTGTGGACTTGAAAATGAGCTTTTAGCTAATTAATATCCTAACTCTACGAGCCTCTGATTCACCTGTACGACTTCTTCTTAATTAGTGATGTAAGTTTTTTTTTACGAGTAGTTTTATACACTACAAGTAATTAAGGTGACAGTTCATGGGTTCAGAGTTGGCACGATGCTGTTTCTGGAGACATTTGTAGTGTGTGTGTGTGTGTGTGCGTGCTTGTGTTGGAGGTACGGTAGAAGACGTTTCATGTGCGTGTGAACCCAAAAGTCAGTATCATGCCAACTTTGAACCCGCGACACTGGTGATGTAAACAATGAACCCTCGATTTCAACATGACAGTTACAGCCAGTGATCTAGACAAAATATCCCGTAACCTGAAATTATGTTGTGCGGGTGGAAGGTACAGCTTCTCATCGTCTAGCACTTGAGAGATTGTACAGTCTGTTAACACAAGTGATTCTAAGTACAATTATCTGTGTAAATGGAAGCGAATATGTAAATGCTATTGACTACAAGTGACTAAGTGTAATTGAATGTTTAATTAAAAGTGACGTAAATATGAGTGACTACGCATAAGTGACTGTATTAATATAAGTAACTTTAAGTGACTATAAGTACAAGTGACGTCAAATATTTAAGCTGTCGTTCATGTTTATATAAGTGTAGCAGTAATTTCCACCCCCCCCCCCCCCGACCCCTGTTGTTTCATGAAGCAAGCGGTGAGTGCATCAATGGTTCATTTGGAGTCGAACTGAGATACCCAGAGTCCCTGACGAGTTACCTGTTTCTTCTTCTATCGCCACTTGACTCTTCTTAAGGTCTTACCTGTAATGTTGTTGATGTTATCGTGATTTTTGTTCATTAAGGTGTTGCCAAACTTACCTGTCTGACCATATTTTGTTTAATTAGTTTGTCTTCAATTAACTATTTTTATTTACCACACACACACACACACGACTATTTCGTTTCTATTTGTGTCTACACTTGCCAAACATCCTGGCAAGGACGGAGGCAGCCAGGTTTCTCTAATAAAGTCTCCTGCAGTCTCCCCAGATTCAAGATGGCCGCCCCCATGTTATGACGCAGGGATCCTTGTGTTGTTGATATGTTTAGGTTAGGTTTAGGTTAGGTTACATATAATAATTTATTGATTTACTCATTTTTTACAATATATTATTATTTGTGATTTACTTTTATTTGAAATTGTCATATATACTGTATATATATATACTGTATATATATATATATATTGTCTTGAATAAAGACGAAAGCTAAGGTACTCCGTTGTTTCCATTTCCCCGTGTGATTTTATCAAGATTTATCTTATCCACGTTTTCATTGTGGATTTTCATAATATATATATATATATATATATATATATATATATATATATATATATATATATATATATATATATATATATATTATAGCAAGGTTGGCCAATTTAAACCAAACATATTTTTTGTTTTTTCAATCTATGTATTTTAATTGGTTTTATTTATTTTATTACTTACAGATGGTGTTAATGATTTATAGTAGATCTGGAAAGGCTTATGATGGGGTGAACAGAGAAGTATATGGGGCGGGGTGGGAGGAAGGCTATTAAATGCAGTTTAAGCATTGTATGAGAACATCAGGGCAACAGTTAGACGGATGCTTTGTCCCCGTGGCTGTTCATACACTGGTGAAAGTGGTGATAGTAAGCTGTCTGACAGGGCTGCACACATCTCAAATCCTTATTATAAGGGAGCCAAGTTGCCACTGTCTAGTATAACAGGTTACTGACTCCGTTTATAGTTGGGCTCTGAGCCTCTGATTCTAATGTGTTCACGTCATGTATTATATGGGTCCAGGGGAGCAATGTTGCCTCTCTCTCTCTCTCTCTCTCTCTCTCTCTCTCTCTCTCTCTCTCTCTCTCTCTCTCTCTCTCTCTCTCTCTCTCTCTCTCTCTCTGTCCTTAAAGGAATTATTTAAAACTTTCAACTGTAAAAGAAGAATTTTTCTATGCATTAAGATGAACGTAATGTAAGATCAGTCTGGGTGACTGATCAAAGCTTTTGACGGAAAATTGTAAAAAAAAAAATACTAATTCATCCTAATGTAATGTTTATGATTAATAGCATATAAAAGAGGCTAAGAATACCGAAAACTTATTAAAACCAACATAATAAAATTAAAACCAAGAAACTAAAAACTTTTTGTTTAGATTTTTTGTTAACCAATGGTGTTTACCAACCCTGTTTATATGTGTATAACGCACAGGTTTACACCACACAAAAATGGTCTCCCAATTAACAGTAAATATATGAGTGTGTCCACTGTATGGGAGGTACTTTTTACCTCGCCTGGTAACACCTGGTAATTAATACTTCGTAAAAGAGGCACATGTTTGTCGCCAATGTCCAAGGCCACACACTACACTACACTTCACTTGATGTGCAACGAGATGTGTGTGTGTGTGTGTGTGTGTGTGTGTATGTGTGTGTGTGTCAGTACTGTCTGCCCGCCGCCGCCGGCTACTGAAAGCCAACATTGCCTTTCATGCTTCCCGCGTTCCAATTACTGCCTTTTTACCCCGGTGAATGACTGCGAATGCTCCTCTTTCTGTTTTGCCGACATATTTACCGTCGAAGTAATTAACCGATATCACAGCCCACAGAACACAATTATTACTGAATACTGACGCCATTAAAACTCAATTATTTCCTTTTGATGGCGCCGTTTCTGGACGCTGGTCCTCGGATTCTCTTAAGTTACAAAACAATTCACTTTTTATCTGCTCTGAAAATTGCGTTGGTAAGTCGTGTCCAGTCAGGATGGTTGGGTGACGCTGCAGTTATGACGCCATCTGGCCCCTCAACCTTGTGTCGACGGTAAACTGAGAAATCAGATGTGGATTTTTTTTACATGACCATTTATAGAGAAATTTTTTGATTTACTGGTTAACAAGACCATCGAGTCTAGGCCAGTTCGCTTATTAGGGTCAGTTACTGCACAGTCACCCACCGCTATAACACTGAGCTCCTTCCTGGACATTACCCGGCAACAGACTGTCTGTAGTCCAGCTAAAAACACCATGAACAACAGACTATTAGTTGAGCGACCACAGACGCCCTCGACAACAGACTGCTGCTGGAGCCACAGACACACCTAGGCAGGAGCTCGTGGAATCTTCATAAACACAAAGACACATTCAGATGCCAATTTCATGCGTGACGCTCCTAATATAGAGGCGTTGAATGTTAACTGCGTCGCCGCCCCCAACTCCTCCACAAGTGAGACAAAGGTTGGGAGCCTACAGGAGGCTCTGAGGGGCGGTGAGAGGTGGGGGAGAGTGAGTGAGAGGTGTAGAGAGGAGTGTGAAGTGTGGGGGAGGGTTAGGGGTGTATGGAGAGGGGTGACATAGAGTGAGAGAAATGTATGTGAGGGAAGGGGTGAGAGGTGTAGGTGAGGGGTGAGAGGTGTAGGTGAGGGGTGAGAGGTGTAGGTGAGGGGTGTAGGTGAGGGGTGTAGGTGAGGGGTGAGAGGTGTAGGTGAGGGGTGAGAGGTGTAGGTGAGGGGTGAGAGGTGTAGGTGAGGGGTGAGAGGTGTAGGTGAGGGGTGAGAGGTGTAGGTGAGGGGTGAGAGGTGTAGGTGAGAGGTGTAGGTGAGAGGTGTAGATGAGGGGTGAGAGGTGTAGGTGAGGGGTGAGAGGTGTAGGTGAGGGGTGAGAGGTGTAGGTGAGAGGTGTAGGTGAGGGGTGAGAGGTGTAGGTGAGGCGTGAGAGGTGTAGATGAGAGGTGTAGGTGAGAGGTGTAGGTGAGGGGTGAGAGGTGTAGGTGAGGGGTGAGAGGTGTAGGTGAGGGGTGAGAGGTGTAGGTGAGGCGTGAGAGGTGTAGATGAGGGGTGAGAGGTGTAGGTGAGGGGTGAGAGGTGTAGGTGAGGGGTGAGAGGTGTAGGTGAGGGGTGAGAGGTGTAGGTGAGGGGTGAGAGGTGTAGGTGAGTGGTGTAGGTGAGGGGTGAGAGGTGTAGGTGAGGGGTGAGAGGTGTAGGTGAGGGGTGAGAGGTGTAGGTGAGGGGTGAGAGGTGTAGGTGAGGGGTGAGAGGTGTAGGTGAGGGGTGAGAGGTGTAGGTGAGGGGTGAGAGGTGTAGGTGAGGGGTGAGAGGTGTAGGTGAGGGGTGAGAGGTGTAGGTGAGGGGTGAGAGGTGTAGGTGAGGGGTGAGAGGTGTAGGTGAGGGGTGAGAGGTGTAGGTGAGGGGTGAGAGGTGTAGGTGAGGGGTGAGAGGTGTAGGTGAGGGGTGTAGGTGAGGGGTGAGAGGTGTAGGTGAGGGGTGAGAGGTGTAGGTGAGGGGTGAGAGGTGTAGGTGAGAGGTGAGAGGTGTAGGTGAGGGGTGAGAGGTGTAGGTGAGAGGTGTAGGTGAGGGGTGAGAGGTGTAGGTGAGAGGTGTAGGTGAGGGGTGAGAGGTGTAGGTGAGGGGTGAGAGGTGTAGGTGAGGGGTGAGAGGTGTAGGTGAGGGGTGAGAGGTGTAGGTGAGGCGTGAGAGGTGTGGTGAGAGGTGTAGGTGAGGGGTGAGAGGTGTAGGTGAGGGGTGAGAGGTGTAGGTGAGGGGTGAGAGGTGTAGGTGAGGGGTGAGAGGTGTAGGTGAGAGGTGTAGGTAAGGGGTGAGAGGTGTAGGTGAGGGGTGAGAGGTGTAGGTGAGGGGTGAGAGGTGTAGGTGAGGGGTGAGAGGTGTAGGTGAGGGGTGAGAGGTGTAGGTGAGGGGTGAGAGGTGTAGGTGAGAGGTGTAGGTGAGGGGTGAGAGGTGTAGGTGAGGGGTGAGAGGTGTAGGTGAGGGTGTAGGTGAGGGGTGAGAGGTGTAGGTGAGGGGTGAGAGGTGTAGGTGAGGGGTGAGAGGTGTAGGTGAGGGGTGAGAGGTGTAGGTGAGGGGTGAGAGGTGTAGGTGAGGGGTGAGAGGTGTAGGTGAGGGGTGAGAGGTGTAGGTGAGGGGTGAGAGGTGTAGGTGAGGGGTGTAGGTGAGGGGTGAGAGGTGTAGGTGAGGGGTGAGAGGTGTAGGTGAGGGGTGAGAGGTGTAGGTGAGGGGTGAGAGGTGTAGGTGAGGGGTGAGAGGTGTAGGTGAGGGTGAGAGGTGTAGGTGAGGGGTGTAGGTGAGGGGTGAGAGGTGTAGGTGAGGGGTGAGAGGTGTAGGTGAGGGTGTAGGTGAGGGGTGAGAGGTGTAGGTGAGGGGTGAGAGGTGTAGTGAGGGGTGAGAGGTGTAGGTGAGGGGTGTAGGTGAGGGGTGAGAGGTGTAGGTGAGGGGTGAGAGGTGTAGGTGAGGGGTGTAGGTGAGGGGTGAGAGGTGTAGGTGAGGGGTGAGAGGTGTAGGTGAGGGGTGAGAGGTGTAGGTGAGGGGTGAGAGGTGTAGGTGAGGGGTGAGAGGTGTAGGTGAGGTGGTGAGGTGAGGTGAGGTGAGAGGTGTAGGTGAGGGGTGAGAGGTGTAGGTGAGGGTGAGAGGTGTAGATGAGGGGTGAGTGGTGTAGGTGAGGGGTGAGAGGTGTAGGTGAGGTGAGGGTGAGAGGTGTAGGTGAGGGGTGAGAGGTGTAGGTGAGGGGTGAGAGGTGTAGGTGAGAGGTGTAGGTGAGGGGTGAGAGGTGTAGGTGAGGGGTGAGGTGTAGGTGAGGGGTGAGAGGTGTAGGTGAGGGGTGAAGGTGAGAGGTGTAGGTGAGGGGTGAGAGGTGTAGGTGAGGGGTGAGAGGTGTCGGTGAGTGGTGTAGGTGAGGGGTGAGAGGTGTAGGTGAGGGGTGAG
This sequence comes from Homarus gammarus, assembly GCA_958450375.1. Lineage (NCBI taxonomy): Eukaryota > Metazoa > Arthropoda > Malacostraca > Decapoda > Nephropidae > Homarus > Homarus gammarus. The sequence continues at coordinate 798,193 of CAUDMG010000507.1, forward strand.
AGGTGTAGGTGAGGGGTGAGAGGTGTAGGTGAGGGGTGAGAGGTGTAGGTGAGGGGTGAGAGGTGTAGGTGAGTGGTGAGAGGTGTAGGTGAGAGGTGAAGGTGAGACCTGTGATGAGAGGTGTAGGTGAGGGGTGAGAGGTGTAGGTGAGGGGTGAGAGGTGTAGGTGAGGGGTGAGAGGTGTAGGTGAGGGGTGAGAGGTGTAGGTGAGGGGTGAGAGGTGTAGGTGAGAGGTGTAGGTGAGGGTGAGAGGTGTAGGTGAGGGGTGAGAGGTGTAGGTGAGGGTGAGGTGAGGGTGAGAGGTGTAGGTGAGGGGTGAGAGGTGTAGGTGAGGGGTGAGAGGTGTAGGTGTAGGTGAGAGGTGTAGGTGAGGGGTGAGAGGTGTAGGTGAGGGGTGAGAGGTGTAGGTGAGAGGTGTAGGTGAGGGGTGAGAGGTGTAGGTGAGAGGTGTAGGTGAGGGGTGAGAGGTGTAGGTGAGAGGTGTAGGTGAGGGGTGAGAGGTGTAGGTGAGGGGTGAGAGGTGTAGGTGAGGGGTGAGAGGTGTAGGTGAGGGGTGAGAGGTGTAGGTGAGAGGTGTAGGTGAGGGGTGAGAGGTGTAGGTGAGGGGTGAGAGGTGTAGGTGAGGGGTGAGAGGTGTAGGTGAGGGGTGAGAGGTGTAGGTGAGGGTGTAGGTGAGGGGTGAGAGGTGTAGGTGAGGTGTGAGAGGTGTAGGTGAGGGGTGAGAGGTGTAGGTGAGAGGTGTAGGTGAGGGGTGTAGGTGAGGGGTGAGAGGTGTAGGTGAGGGGTGTAGGTAAGGGGTGTAGGTGAGAGGTGTAGGTGAGGGGTGAGAGGTGTAGGTGAGAGGTGTAGGTGAGGGGTGAGAGGTGTAGGTGAGGGGTGAGAGGTGTAGGTGAGGGGTGAGAGGTGTAGGTGAGGTGTGAGAGGTGTAGGTGAGGGGTGTAGGTGAGGGGTGAGGGGTGAGAGGTGTAGATGAGGGGTGAGAGGTGTAGGTGAGGGGTGAGAGGTGTAGGTGAGGGGTGTAGGTGAGGGGTGAGAGGTGTAGGTGAGGGGTGAGAGGTGTAGGTGAGGCGTGAGAGGTGTAGATGAGGGGTGAGAGGTGTAGGTGAGGGGTGAGAGGTGTAGGTGAGGGGTGAGAGGTGTAGGTGAGGGGTGAGAGGTGTAGGTGAGGGGTGAGAGGTGTAGGTGAGGGGTGAGAGGTGGGGACAGAGAGATGCAAGGGGAAGGGAGGGAGAGGGAGAGCAGACAGGCATTGGAATATATCGAGAGGGCAGAGGAGAGGACGGGGAATAAAGGAATGGGAATGAGAGAATAAAGGGAAGTAATAGAGAGATGAAAAAAATGAGAAATATTCGAATATATAAAGAAAAATAACAGAAGTGGGTGAGTTGAATGATTGATTGAGTGTGAGTAGTTTGAGTGAGTGAGTAGTGTGAGTGAGTGAGTGAGTAGTTTGAGTGAGTGAGTGAGTGAGGAGTAGTTTGAGTGAGTGAGTAGTTTGAGTGAGTGAGTGAGTGAGTAGTGTGAGTGAGTGAGTGAGTAGTTTGAGTGAGTGAGTGAGTGAGGAGTAGTTTGAGTGAGTGAGTGAGTGAGTGAGTAGTTTGAGTGAGTGAGTGAGTGAGGAGTAGTTTGAGTGAGTGAGTTTTGAGTGAGTGAGTGAGTGAGTAGTTTGAGTGAGTGAGTGAGTGAGTAGTTTGAGTGAGTGAGTGAGTGAGTAGTTTGAGTGAGTGAGTGAGTGAGTGAGTGAGGAGTAGTTTGAGTGAGTGAGTGAGAAAATTATATTGAAAACGATCCCACAGTCTCTAAAATCAACTGTTGTTATTGGCTAGTGTTATTATTGTTGTTGTTGATAACATGGTTACGGATTTTCACCCCCCTCCCTCTTTCCCTTCCCCCTCCCCCCCCCCCCCACCCCTGCCCCCTCCCCTCCTCGGATGAGCTCTTTAACTGGTGAATGGCTCCCGCTGATAGACCTGTTTTGGTTTCGTTGTTTCACCGGAAATTGTGTTTGTTGACAGTGTGGCGTCGGTCTGTCATAAGCCCCCCCCCTCTCACCCTACCCTCCCCCTCCCCCCTCCAACTCCCCCCTCCCCCTCCCCCTCCCCCTCCCCCTCCCCCTTCCCCTCACCACTCCCCCCCCCCCCTTCCCCCTCCCCCCTCCCCCTCCCCCCCTCCCCCTCCCCCCTCCCCTACCCTACCCTACCCTCCCCCCCTCCCCTCCCCTACCCACCCCCTCCCCCTCCTCCTTGTGGTACTCGAGCATTGAACATATTTGTTGTGTGATATTATTTTTGGTCATCGTGGGTGTTGGTGTTAATGGTGGGTGTTGGTGTCAATGGTGGGTGTTGGTGTATGGTAATGGTTTAAAGCCTTTATTTATATCGTAATATATGTCTTTATTCATCTCTTCTTCATCAAGTCATCTGAACATCGTAAACCTTAACTTCTCTTCTTAAATTACTTAGTTGATAAATAACTGTTATATAATCTTCCAGTTTGTAATAATCGTGACTGTGGTTCTTGCCTGTATCAACTGTCAATACTTAAGCAGTAATTTGACACTTGAGTTTGTCATATACTCTTTGATATAAATATTCTTCGTATATGAAATTACCGTAGCCATTCAATGTGAGTTTCTGATGACGCGTGAAAATGTAAATATGTCCCGTAGGTTTGTCGGCAGTGAGGTTATGGTCCAAAAAGACATTTGCGGTACACACAGATGCGATGTGGCTGGTAGTGCACTAGATCGCCTTCACTATCCCAACTGTAAATTTAGGCATCCATTCACAGCTGGGTAAACTGAGGGTGTCCCGGGCGTGAATCAGCAACTCTTAGGGGAGACGTGTTGTATCCTCTTATCATTCTCTTGAGCTAAATGTATTTGTCAAGTGTCTCCAGAGAGTTACAGCCTTTTACTGCACTCACCTTTGTTGAAATCATTGCTATTGTATTATTATATAACTCTGGGTGAATAAACCGTTTCAGTTCAAAAGGAGGAGGAGGAGGAGAATTAACGAGGAAAGAAGAGGAAGAGACGCAGAAGATAGTGAAAGAAGGAAAAGGATGAGGAGGAAGTGAAGGGTGAGGAGGAGGAGGAGAAAGTGAAGGAGGTACTGGGAGGAGTGAGGAAAGTTGATTGGTTCAATGGAGGAGGGGTCAAGTGGCCCGGAATGGACCACTCCAAAGTTCCTGGTGATGTAGGGAGGGAGGAAGGGGCCAGAATGGGAGGAAGGAGGAGAAAGTGAGGTGAGAATAGTTAAGGGAGAGAGGGTCAGAAGGGAAGGGGAAGAGGGAGGAAGTGAGAGGAGAAGGAAAGGGTGAAAGGGAGTGAAGGGAGAGTGGGGGGAATATGAGTTGAGTGAAGGGAGAGTGGGAGGGAATAGGGATGGAGTGAAGGAAGAGTGAGAGGGAATAGGGATTGAGTGAAGGAAGAGTGGGAGGGAATAGGGATGGAGTGAAGGAAGAGTGGGAGGGAATAGGGATTGAGTGAAGGAAGAGTGGGAGGGAATAGGGATTGAGTGAAGGAAGAGTGGGAGGGAATAGGGATGGAGTGAAGGAAGAGTGGGAGGGAATAGGGATGGAGTGAAGGAAGAGTGGGAGGGAATAGGGATTAAAGTTGGGGTGGGTAGGTAGTAGCGGTGTTGGAGGTGGTGTAAGTTGCCAGGTCAGGGTGTGAAGGTGTTAGGCAGGAGATGATGGAATATGGAAGAGAATACAGAAGTTATTTTATGGAAAGGGAGACGATGGGAGGAATTGTGGAAAATGTAAGAGGGAGAGAATTATGAGAGAAGGAAGGGTGGAGGTAATAATAGGAAGGGGAGGAGGGAAATGTTACTGAGAATGAAAGATGAGGAAGTGGGAAATGATGGGAAGGGAAGGGGGAGGTGATGATGGGAAGGGAAGGGGGAGGTGATGATGGGAAGGGAAGAGATAGTGGTGAGGGGAAGGACTAAATAGTCGGGATGATTATGGTGTGTGTGTGTGTGTGTGTGTGGGTGGGTGGGTGGATGGGGTGGTCACCGCTCGCCCAAGACCTCATATGTGCCTGTATGTGGTAATTTGTGTGTCTAGTGACGTACATTACTTTCTGCCAAACCAATGAAGAATGACGTCTTCGGAAAGGCTTCTTGTATACAGTATATCTAATCCAACAACTTCTTGACAATAGGGAGCGCATACGACTTTTCCTGACGCCGGCTTGATTAATATTTGCTCTCAAGTTAAATAATTCAGTATCCTTCAAGCACGTGATGTGATGAGAAACCAAGATCCTTACTCATAATATCTGCTGCAGTGGTCTTAGAAACAAAGCTTCTAGCCCCGAGGTGGGATTTTTTTTACTCACTTGTTTGTTTATCGAAGAGGGTCCTTGAGTCAATAAGGATTTGGTTTAGGTTGTCGAAAATCATTAAGTGGGATGAATAAACCGTGTTTAGAGTCACTTAGTGTTGACGGGTCGTGGTGGTAAACACGCCAGTCACTCTTCATCTGTGTGTCTGTCAGAGTCATAATAAACAGTTACTCTTCCTCCCATACACAGGCATCCTACCCCCTAACCCCCACCCCCTAACCCCCTACCCCCTAACCCCCAACCCCCTACCCCCTAACCCCCTAACCCCAACCCCCTACCCCCTAACCCCCTACCCCCTAACCCCCTACCCCTAACCCCCTACCCCCTACCCCCCTACCCCCCTAGCCCCCTTCCCCCTAGCCCCCTACCCCCTAGCCCCCTACCCCCTAGCCCCCTACCCCCCTAGCTCCCTACCCCCCTAACCCCCTACCCCCTACCCCCTACCCCCCTACCCTTCTCACGCATAGGCATTCATCCTCTCCCTCTCCCACACACAGGCACTCTTTTTCTCTCCCTTACCGGAGTACCACTACCTCCCTTCTCCCTCCCTATCATTCTCCGTTCCTTGGTGGTCTGGTGAGGGGGAAGGTGGCCACCCCTTGGGAGTGGGATATTCTGGATTATTTTATGTCTCTTATATGATATTCGATCGCCTTCGTGAGACAGGACTCGTTTCATGAATATTACCGCCATGAACCCAAGAATGCGTTGTCAGGTTTTTCACGATTTGATTTTTAGAGCTCGTTAAGACTTGTTGGTTGATTCAGTTCGGGTTCGCTGTCTGATTTGGTGTCTGTTATCGTTCTAATGTTCACAGTTACTATATACGAAAACTTCTACTGCTGGTCAGGTTAATATTGACCGGGAAACTTTGGTCAGATTCAGTCAAATTTTGTTCCGGTTATACCAGTACTAGGTGGTCGAGAAACACGGCTTATACGAGTACTAGGTGGTAGAGAAACACGGCTTATACGAGTACTAGGTGGTAGAGAAACACGGCTTATACCAGTACTTGGTGGTAGACAAACACGGCTTATACGAGTACTAGGTGGTAGAGAAACACGGCTTATACCAGTACTAGGTGGTAGAGAAACACGGCTTATACCAGTACTAGGTGGTAGAGAAACACGGCTTATACGAGTACTAGGTGGTAGAGAAACACGGCTTATACCAGTACTAGGTGGTAGAGAAACACGGCTTATACCAGTACTAGGTGGTAGAGAAACACGGCTTATACCAGTACTAGGTGGTAGAGAAACACGGCTTATGCCAGTACTAGGTGGTAGAGAAACACGGCTTATACCAGTACTAGGTGGTAGAGAAACACGGCTTATACCAGTACTAGGTGGTAGAGAAACACGGCTTATACCAGTACTAGGTGGTAGAGAAACACGGCTTATACCAGTACTAGGTGGTAGAGAAACACGGCTTATACCAGTACTAGGTGGTAGAGAAACACGGCTTATACCAGTACTAGGTGGTAGAGAAACACGGCTTATACCAGTACTAGGTGGTAGAGAAACACGGCTTATACCAGTACTAGGTGGTAGAGAAACACGGCTTATACCAGTACTAGGTGGTAGAGAAACACGGCTTATACCAGTACTAGGTGGTAGAGAAACACGGCTTATACCAGTACTAGGTGGTAGAGAAACACGGCTTATACCAGTACTAGGTGGTAGAGAAACACGGCTTATACCAGTACTAGGTGGTAGAGAAACACGGCTTATACCAGTACTAGGTGGTAGAGAAACACGGCTTATACCAGTACTAGGTGGTAGAGAAACACGGCTTATACGAGTACTAGGTGGTAGACAAACACGGCTTATACGGGTACTAGGTGGTAGAGAAACACGGCTTATACGGGTACTAGGTGGTAGACAAACACGGCTTATACCAGTACTAGGTGGTAGACAAACACGGCTTATACGAGTACTAGGTGGTAGACAAACACGGCTTATACGGATACTAGGTGGTAGACAGACACGGCTTATACGGGTACTAGGTGGTAGAGAAACACGGCTTATACCAGTACTAGGTGGTAGAGAAACACGGCTTATACCAGTACTAGGTGGTAGACAAACACGGCTTATACCAGTACTAGGTGGTAGACAAACACGGCTTATACCAGTACTAGGTGGTAGAGAAAAGAAAGCACACGTAAATTGGCAGGTATTTCTCCACCCCTTTCCTTCCTAAGTCACCACTAGCTGTTATCCCTTTCCACCTACCTTCCCTCCACCCCTTGGCACTACCGGCTGAGTCCGCTCCCCCTCCCCACGGACACCCCCCATCCACCACCCTCGTCACCACCCCCCATCCACCACCCTCGTCACCACCCCCTATCCTCCACCCTCGTCACCACCCCCTATCCTTCACCATCGTCACCACCCCCTATCCTTCACCCTCGTCACCACCCCCCATCCTCCACTCTCGCCACCACCCCTTATCCACCACCCTCGTCACCACCCCCTATCCTCCACCCTCGTCACCACCCCCTATCCTCCACCATCGTCACCACCCCCTATCCTCCACCCTCGTCACCACCCCGTATCCTCCACCATCGTCACCACCCCCCATCCGCCACCATCGTCACCACCAGCTGCGAACTCCAACATTGGTGGCCATATGGCTGCCTTGGCGACCAGCTTGGCGGGTCGTTGTTATGTTGGTCTTAACTGTGTGTGTGTGTTAATAATCATCTCAGGGTGGTAGGACCTCATCTTAACTACTTTCGCCAACATTGTAAAAGTTTCCTCCTGGAAGGTACATGTGACTAAAATGCAAATTTGATATTTAATCAGGTTGAAAATAGATTGTCGCGAGCAAGGAGATTACGGACCGGTTCTTTGAGGAAGTTTGAGAGCCTTGGCTCTAACTTAGATGGGGCTAGCGACGGATCACACGCCTGCACACGCGCGCGCGCACACACACACACACACACACACACACACACACACACACACACATTTAACAGAACACACACACACACACACACACACACATTTAACAGAACACACACACACTCAGATACATAAAACTCCTCTCTCTCTCAACACATCCAAGAGTCACTCATATAACACTACATGTGGTGGTGTCATGTAGGTCAGTGTCCCTCGGCCGCTGGCATGTACTGTACAGTTGCGTTCGTGATACACCAGCGGTTGAGGGTGCCGAGTCCGTTGTACTTATACTGGACGGCAGGTCACTACACCTGGGAACCAACGGACGAGAGGACCAGCCAATCAACTCCTGAACCACGTCCACGCCCAGTGGGAACTGTGCAGGAGTACACCAGAGATTATTGGTGACCTTGTGTATTTTATGCCAGATAGGTTGCAAGCAGTACCAGGGAGCAGATATATATATATATATATATATATATATATATATATATATATATATATATATATATATATATATATATATATATATATATATATATATATATATATATATATATATATATACTATATTTTATTAAGGAATCGTTTACTGCAAAATATATTGTAAAGTTTTGAATAACGCAAGTATTCATATTCAGAAGTTATTAAAATATTTATACAATGGGTTGCATATTGTATCAGCCTCTGGCAGCGCTGTTCAGTGCCCACCGGAAGTGGGAGGTTCTATAATCTCAAGGGAACAGACGCACTGTATTGCGCAAAGCAGGTCACACCATCTCTGCCAGTGATATATCTACTGTTCCTTACCAGTTACTTTAACAGTAAGGTATCTCCGCTTTCTTCGTCTTTCTGGGGAATTCATATTAGACTTTTGTCTGTATTCATATGGGAGATTTCTAAGACCCAGAATTATTTCACTTATTCTTCTCCTTGCCGACTCAAGGTGATACGTATCCATTTTAGAATTAAGAACCATTAAACTGAACAACATTATCAAGATAGTCTAACTAGAGCCAGATATTGTTGTAGGCTAATATAACCTGTGTACTTGTGTTACACTTCAGAGATAAAGCCCACAAGATTATCTACTTTATTTCCAACATTAATTTACTGTTTCATACCGATGTATTCCGGGTTTATTATTCTGAATAATACAATACAAAACCCTCACTACAAATTGTTCACCATTGTTTGTTGTAAATACCAAAGAAAAGGTTTGATCGACACAACTTTAAATTTTATTTGTGATTTTGGTACTTGTAGTTTTTCTCATCGGCAGTTGGTTTAAAATGACGACTGTATGTCCGAGCATTGGCAGTGCTGATCTTGTATTTTCTCTTGCCGAGGTTAGTCTACTTGTAATCTTAGTTTTTCATCTTGAGGAAATGTATGGAAGTGTATATTCCCCTCTCGTTAGAACAAAGAATTACACCCAAACACTACACAATTAGCGGGCATTATGTGACTGAGGACACCAGTTTTAACAGTTGTGGCTGCAGCCAACTGAGGGGCCGATCTCTCGACCTCTCTACCCGGTGACGTCCTGCGCGAGCTGGGTCGCATTTTGGATCAGGTGTGGGCAAACCTCCTCTCCTATAGACCTTGGTTGTTATTATGCCCAGTTCTAAAGCGTTATATATGATGATGGTAGTAATACTAAGAATAGTAACAAATATTGAAGGAAACTTTTTTCTTTCCTGTCCTTCGATTTTCTTAATTTCTTCTCCTTTTCTTCATTTTATTTTCCCTGTGTTTACTCTTCTTCTTTCGCTTTATTATGCTCCTCTGTTTCTTCTTTACATGTCCTTAAAATAATAAATAATAATCTTCACTCCTTAAATACTCGGCCACTTCATCAGAGACATAAACTTTAAGCCAATATTCCAAGACACCTCCCATTATTTTTTTTTAGTTCTGACCTATCTAAGGATTTCATGGGGTCAAAGGTCAAGTAAAGCAGAGACGTATATTTTCAGCTGCTATTCGGTGTCGAGGAGTCGTATTGCCTTAGCTTGAGATTATTCTTTTAATAATAGCTTTCAGAAATACGTAGCTAACTAGATATTCTCTCTCTCTATCTCTATTTCACACACACACACACACACACACACACACACACACACACACACAGTTTGTTCCTTTTAATGTTTCTCCGCGTGTGTGTGTGTGTGTGTGTGTGTGTGTGTGTGTGTGTGTGGTGTGTGTGTGGTGTGTGTGTGTGTGTGTGGTGTGTGTGTGTGTGTGTGTTTGTGGTGTGTGTGTGTGTGTGTGTGTGTGTGTGTGTGTGTGTGTGTGTGTGTGTGGTGTGTGTGTGTGTGTGTGTTTGTGGTGTGTGTGTGTGTGTGTGTGTGTGTGTGTGTGTGTTTGTGGTGTGTGTGTGTGTGTGTTTGTGGTGTGTGTGTGTGTGTGTGTGTGTGTTTGTGGTGTGTGTGTGTGTGTGTGTGTGTGTGTGTGTGTGGTGTGTGTGTGTGTGTGGTGTGTGTGTGTGTGTGTGTGTGTGTTTGTGGTGTGTGTGTGTGTGTGTGTGTGTGTGTGTGTGTGTGTTTGTGGTGTGTGTGTGTGTGTGTTTGTGGTGTGTGTGTGTGTGTGTGTGTGTGTGTTTGTGGTGTGTGTGTGTGTGTGTGTGTGTGTGTGTGTGTGTGTGTGTGTGTGTGTGTGTGTGTGTGTGTGTGGTGTGACTTCATGAGACAAAAAGAGCTAATTATGTTGTTAAACTTGTATTTAAAACCTTTAGAACTTAAAATCTGTTTGCTGACCTTTGTTTCTCCCTTCCTCAGGTGAGTGATAGTGAGGCACCTTAGTCGCTTCTCTCAGCCTTCAGCTTCTGATGCTGTGACGAAGGTGAGGTGAGTGTCACTATGGTTAGGACCAAAGGTGAGGTGAGTGTCACTATGGTTAGGACCAAAGGTGAGGTGAGTGTCACTATGGTTAGGACCAAAGGTGAGGTGAGTGTCACTATGGTTAGGACCAAAGGTGAGGTGGTCTTTAGGACCAAAGGTGAGGTGAGTGTCACTATGGTTAGGACCAAAGGTGAGGTGAGTGTCACTATGGTTAGGACCAAAGGTGAGGTAAGTGTCACTATGGTTAGGACCAAAGGTGAGGTAAGTGTCACTATGGTTAGGACCAAAGGTGAGGTAAGTGTCACTATGGTTAGGACCAAAGGTGAGGTGAGTGTCACTATGGTTAGGACCAAAGTTGAGGTGAGTGTCATTATGGTTAGGACCAAAGTTGAGGTAAGTGTCATTGTGGTCACATATTGTCCATCACTTAGCCACACAATATAGAGCAGCGTATGGCTACAGTGCAGACCTCCATATGGCTGTACAGTTAGAGTATCACATGGCCTTACAATGTGAACCATCATATGGCCATAATGTGGACCATCACATGGCCACACAATGTGAACCCACATGGCCACACAATGTGAACCATCATATGGCCATAATGTGGACCATCACATGGCCACACAATGTGAACCTCACATGGCCACAACATGTGGATCATCAGTATGGAACATGAAGGGCGACACAATGTAGCCACACAGTGCTGGTGGCCACAACGCTGGGGGACACGGGTTACATACTGGCTCGCGCTATGTCGTGCTATGAGGCACTCCCTGCTCGTCCCTAGTGCCTAACTGGCACTAATTTCATTCCCAATATGGGGAGGATTCACTACCCTCCCCACCATTTTTACCCGTATACCCAGGAGACTCCCCGTGATAGGGTGTGACCCACAGGTCGGCTGGTAATGATGAAGAGTAACTTATGGTGACAAATTTAATGTCCTTTTAAATATATTCTTTTATATCTTGTGCTCTGGTGATGATGGTGGTGGTCATGGTGACAGTGGTGGTGGGATGGTGGATAATTGTTGTGGTGGTGAAGATGATAATGGGATGATAGTTTTTAATGATGACGGTGATGGTAATGGTAATGGTGTTGGTGACATCTATTGTTATGGAGAGAATTGTTGGGTTGTTGATGATGGTGTTGGTGATGATGACTCTCTCTCTCTCCCTCTCTCTAAATTAATGTACAAGAGAATATTGATGCCGGATAACTGCTGATGTCATGATGAAACTTTTCTCTGTTTGCGGGCCAAATATTTCCCATGGCAGACAAATCCTGTCATCCGCAGCAAATTAAAACGGACGCTCTCGTTATTGAAAAATGTCCATGTGTGTGAGTGAGGCGAGAGTAGTCAGGTCAACCTTATGGGACCACCACCACACTCATTAATGACTCTGGATGGTATAGCGACAACTCAAAGAATCGCACATCCCCAGAAAATTTTTAACGTATGACCGAATCTATGGTTACCTGGGCACCACTACCATTGGTCTCTGTCGCACTGTGTTAGGAATGGACAACAGTGATATCATTAAGAAAAAAAAATAGTAATTAATCACATCAGACCCCAATTAGAGGATAATTGGTCCCTAATCTTAACCCACATCGTGAAGGTTAGAGTAATCCCAGGTAGTATCGGACACTCTATCTGTCCTACAACCAGGTGAGACACTGACCTGATTAGACCACAAGAAACAGGATTGTTGATATTGGTGCGTCTTGTTTGATGGTAGATGTTAAATTAGTCTGGCTCTTGGTAAACTTGTGCAGTGGCTCTCGTACGCTTTGTGGTGGCTACTGCTGATATGTGTATGTACCGTACTGTTTATACACCTCTTCCTGCACCTTGTGGGAGACAGATCCCTCCAAATTCCAATAGATTTATTTTAAACTAATTATGTCTTCATGAAACCTGGAATAATAATAATAATGTTTATTTTAGAAGCATAGTCCACAAATATGTTATAGAATTAAAAAAATACTGATAAAAATGACCAAGAAAGAGATTAATACTGACATACCTTGGGCACAATTCAAGCTCAGTCAAATGAAATTTATAAGTTTTAAGATATAAGGAGAAAAAGTTACATAAATTGCGATACCAAGACGGTGATTGGCTGTTGTTGTGAAGCTTTCCTGTGATTGGCTGTTGTTGTGAAGCTTTCCTGTGATTGGCTGTTGTTGTGAAGCTTTCCTGTGTTATGGGGGGGGGGGGGGGGGGTAAGGGTGAGGTATTAATCCCTTAAAAAATGTTTTACTCTAATTTCTGGTTCATTTGTTTTCGAAAATTTACCCTAAAAATATGTTGAAAAATTTATATCTGACGATTACCGGGAAAAATACAAAAAAAAAGAAAAAACATTAGCATACCGGTATTGTGTGGTTCATGTTTTTTTTTATTATTTAATATTAATGTTGCCATTATCTAGTTTTTATGCTTATAATTTTTTTTTACAATTAAATTCCATCGTTGTTTGAAATTCTGATTTGAAAATTGAACTGTATTTATTTTTTAATATAGATTATTAAAATATTTTTGGGTTGATATAATATATCATAATCAGAATAAAAAATCGTTTATGTGAAATTATGAAGTATATTTATTTTGAGTTTGTAACATATCAGATGACAAATAGTTATGGCTGGGGTAGAAGGTAACGTGTTTCTCTATGACAACGTAACATACCCAGAGTTTATCATTATCGGGGGACATAAACATCATGGTGTGTGTGTGTGTGTGTGTGTGTGTGTGTGTGTGTGTGTTCAGGTACTAACATATTTTTCCAATGTATTTTATTTAGGCACCAGGAATCTACTGTGTTTGGGACTCAGGAAGTTTTTGTTGTATTTAGTATTTCAGTAATTATTTGTGTTTGGAGTTCAGGAATGTGTTGTGTTTTGAAATTCAGGAATGATTGTTTTGTTTGGAATTTAGGAATTTGTTTGGAATCCAGGAAGCTGCTGTGTTTTGGTATTCGGGAAAGTGTTTGGTATTATTACTAAAGTTGTATTATGAGCAGAATATTGATTTTTTTTTCCTGTTTAATATTCCCTCAAGTGAAGGTGGAGAAGGAGGGTCGTGGACCAGATCCTCGTGAGACAGTGAGGGAAAAATGGAAAGTCTCGTGTCTTCCGGGTGAGACACTGACAGGTCACTTAAGCGAGGTTGGGTCTTGTTGACGCTGGCTCTCCTCGCCTCTTTGTGGATATGTGTCACACGCCGCTACCCACGCCTACTGATTCCCACACCTCCACGCCCTCAATATTTCATCATTTCTCTCCAAACCAGAATGTGAATAGATGGCGCGAGGGACGGCAAGCGACACTCGCTAACGAACGCGCAGTGATTGTGCTGTGATTGTGTTGTGATTTGGCCAGTTATGTCCATCAATATCCGGGAGATGCGAGTGTGCGAAATGTGGAAGGCACTCGGAGCACGCGGGCACCCTCGAGCCCTGACACTGTGCCAATACTTGCCACCCTTACTCCCGCCATGACAGTTACCAGCGGCTCGCTTTTATTTCGTCTTGTTATTGATCAGGATCTCCGGTAAGTTGCTGATGGGAAATACGGCGGAGCGAGGGGGCCCGGAATTTCCGTAACGGTGCGATACGCCACTCGGATAATGGAAAGAATCTACATATTCATGAAATGTGAAAATAGGAAAAGGAAGTGGCAGGCTGGCAGAGGTTTGGTGGTGGCGTGGGTCCCGGGCAGTGTACCTGTGTCTGCCCCTCAGTGGCTTGTTTGAGGCAGTGCAGGGGCCTCGCAGAGGTTCCTAGTGGTCTGTTAATCGTGCTGGGTTGGGTTACTGCCTCGTCAAGGTGTCCCGCCCTCCTCTGGAGACCAGGAAAATGATGGACAGCGCGACTCGACTCCGATACGGAAATAATTTGTGGCCGTGTGGCTTGTGGGGCGTCTCTCAAGGTGTTATCACTGTGATGGTGGTAGGGGGGTAAGGCGAGGGTCCCCAGGTGCCGCTTGACAGATTACCTAGACATGGTGACACGTGGGGAAGGTGCGGGTGATAAGGCCGCTGTCGCTAACTGACTGTATCGCCACTGTTTCTCTGTGGTTATTATCACTGTTTCACGAGAGGGAGTGAGAGCGGTGGAGGGCCAAGTGTTCTTTACCCGGGAGGAGGAAGTGGAAACCTGGTGCTCTCTACACCATTGGGTGTTCCTCTAGCTATTCCAGCAGGTGTCTAGTGGATATCCCTAGAAACAAGGATTCTTAAAGATATGGGGTTTTTTTCTGGGATCCTCGAGGTTCCTCCTGTAATCTATGAATAACTTCCTGGGCATCTGGATCCCCGAATGTGTTTCCTATGTGGGAATATCTTTTGAATGATCCCCGTGAAATTCCGTTAAGGTATTCAGAGTTTCTTCTGATAGCATAAAGGACGTTGTAAAGGATCTCTCACAGGAACTTCCCAGGATCATCTAGGCCTTATGATTATTCTTTGGGATCCTAAATTGAAACGCCCTTGAGACTTCCCTGAAAGATCCTCATGGATTCACTTTACGGATCCTTTAAAAATTTTCTGGGAGGTTATTTGGGATATCTCCAAAGGATCGTCGAGATTCCATCGTGGGGGTAAGTGTGGGGTGGGGGGGGGGGGGGGGGGGCGGGGGGGTAATCGTCTGTAGGATTCTCTTGAAACAGTGTAAGGAGTTCATTAAATTACCTTTGTCGGGGGCTGATCTGGGGTACCCGGGATATTCTCGGAAAATTCACCTCTTTCTAGGATCTAGGATCTTGGAGCTCCTTTGTCACCTAAAGTATTATTAGAGCCTTATTTTGAGAGCCTTCTTAGAGCTCCTTTGTGATATAAAGGATTGTTAAAGGTTCATTTTTCAAGGCTATTTACAGTTCCTATGAGACACCCTCAGGGTTTTCCTCTGGGCGACGTTCCTGTGTTCCTCTTTAAGAATCCTTCTGAGCTGAGTCTCATCTGATAAATCCCCAGAGCTTTTCTTTTAGCGGATCCTTGGTTGCAGGGAGGGAGGGAGGCGGGGGTGGGTGGGGTTACTCCTACAAAGGATACGCCGCCGAACTCCGGTAAAGGATCCCTGGCGGATAATCAGTATTGTGAACAGGAAGAAGACCGTCAACTCCCTCACACACTCCGACTCGTCTCTTCTTTACCTATTGAGTGAATTTGAAAAGACTCCCTGTTAGACCTCCTCCAAAGACTCCCTGTAAGACCTCCTCCAAAGACTCCCTGTTAGACCTCCTCCAAAAGCTCTGTTAGACCTCCAAAGACTTCCTGTTAGACCTCCAAAGACCTCCCTGTTAGACCTCCAAAGACTTCCTGTTAGACCTCCAAAGACCTCCCTGTTAGACCTCCAAAGACTACCTGTTAGACCTCCAAAGACCTCCCTGTTAGACCTCCAAAGATTCCCTGTTAGACCTCCTCCAAAGACTCTCAGTAAGACCTCCTCCAAAGACTCTCAGTAAGACCTCCAAAGACATTCTGGAAGACCTCCTCCAAAGACTCCCTATAAGACTTCCTCCAAAAAAAATTAAGCTAATTACTTGTGACTGAAGAAATGGGAGATGGGGAAGTGGGATTAGAAATGAAGACGAAAGAGAGGAAGGAAGAAAGAACAAATCGAAATATCGTTAATGGTAAGAATTAAGCGTAGAGAAGATAGAAGCAGAGAGAATGAATTAATAAAGGAAATGGGAATTATAGTAAAGACAGACAGAGTTAAAGACAAAATTAGTTGCTATTGAGAATTGATGGAGAATTAGGAATGAAAATTGATGATAGGTAGAGATAATTGACAATAGGATTAGAAATAAAGACGGAAGAGAGAGAGAGAGAGTTGAGAACGGGACATGTAAAAGATTAAGATAAGAGCCAACATGGGAATAAATATGAGAGTTTGGTCAAAATAAATGGTAAGAGGTAGGAATGGGAGCGAATGGAAGAATGTGAAAGTGAAAAAGAAAAGTAATGAAAGTTGGAAATGGGAAGGGGGGAGTGGGTGGGGTGGTGGTAGTGGTGAAAATAGAATGATTGTAGTGTTTGATAATAGCGGTGGTGGTGAGAGGTGAGAAGTTAGTTGGTGTAGAAAATAAATATGGACAGCAAGGGGGTAAGAATTATGACAGGTGTAGGAGTATTGACAGTAGCAGTTGTTCGTCACGTATGCTGTCTGTCTGTCTGTTTGTTATCTGTCTGTTTTTATCTCTGCCTTTGAATATGTATATTATTGAACCTGATACATTTTTTATACACTTCGATTCATCATGGATTTTAATTATACATATTTTCATATATATCGGGGCGGCGTGAATGTATATCTAAGAGGAAGGCCCACGGCAGTTTCCCCCATTCTTATGTTCCGATATTAACGTGGAGGTAAACCACATCATAATTGTGTTCATCTCCCACTGACTCGAAAACAGTTGAAAAGACAGACAGTAAATTTGTTAGGCATGAACGCTTACCTGTGAAGCCATGCTGGGAATTATTGATCAATTTGTTTTTATCGAGGTGATTTTGAATTGAGTTTGAAAATATTGCTTCCAGTAATTTGCCTTCAATTGATGTTAAACTAAGTGGACGGTAGTTTGAGGATAGCCCACCTACTTCGAGTCATTCATTCGTCCTTCGCCGTGCATGACGTCATGTGGTCCGCGGGGGGACCTCAGTTACCAGCTGACCGTCGTGGTGTGTCTGTGACAATGCTTGATAAATGTGCCATATCTAGATACAAACTACATGATAAAAGTTTGTTATTTCATTGATTTCCAAAGGATGAAAAACAGAGAAAAAACGTGTATTTTATTGTGCATGCAGGAAATACATAGAGTACAACACGAGGAAGGGCAATACATGATAGCCATTGGCAGGTTTATATTTAAATTCCCTAAATTCTAATGTTCAGCCAGGAAAGCAGAAGTGGAGAGACAAGTACTTATTTGTTGCTTGAAACTGTTGTATAGTCTAGTTATCTGTAATATATCAAGTGGCCATCAACTGAAAACCTCAACACACATATACATGAATTATTTTTTTACTGTAATAGCTTGAGGGGAGAGAGAGAGAGAATGGTGATATTTATAGTTAGTAGCAATTTTTATTATTTTCTTTAATTTTATTTTATTCTTGTATTCCTTCTCCCCCCCCCCCCCCCGCACCCCAATAAATTGCTAGCCCATATGTCTATGATTACTCAATTGCTTCTAGACTGATACAGGCAGAAAAATAATATGAGTGTAAATAATAATAATAGAGAGAGAAAAGAGGATTAATAATAATAATTATAATAAAAATGATTGAGAAGTTCAAGTGGCTAACTGAAAGCTAATGTGCTATGGGATGAGAAAAATATGGATATACTGGTAAGAATGTTTCTAATACCCGGGATAATATACGAGTCCTTCCTTACCAGGCGAATCCCAAGTGATTTTTCCAGGTATATAGGACAAAGGTCAAGGACAAAGTGGGGCCTTTAAAGTCAGAGAGATCGATGATAGTGAGGAAATAAGCAAAGCATTAAACAGCTACTTATCAGTTTTCACAGTAGAAATTCACGAGGAAACGCCAGAGGTGGAACTGATATTAGGGTGGTCCCGAAATTTTTTTTGTTTAAATTTCAACGACCACCCTGCCTAAGTGTGTGTACACTATTAAAACAATGATCTGTCATTTTTCAAAAAATTTGGATAAAATTTAGAGGTGCCACAAAGACTATCTAGTATTTATATTGAACAAGTACCGGTAAATGTGTAAATCGTATACAATACATAGTCAATATCAATACAGTTAGTTGTTAATAGTTGTAATACAGCAAAATCAATGAAATTTAGCAACACAGGTCATTCTTCTTGAGTGCCTCTATTACAGTCCTTTTTAGAGAGTTTGGAAAGTTCTTTCGATGATCACTGACCACCTGGAGTAGAAATTGGCGTTGTTCCTCATCCTTTGTTATTACATGGATGTAATCTTGGATGAGTGCCACACCTCTCTCAGCCACATCGTTAACCACTTTCATTGTCTTGAGCTTCTTTTGTGCTTTGCAATAACCTGCATTAGTTTGCCACAAAGATGGGGACAACTGTAGAAAGTCAGTTGGCAGATTGAGCATGTCAAAAAATTTACTTGTTGCAGAAGACACAAAATCTTCAAGGTGAATGTCATTCACGTCTTGAGGCTTAACCACTGCCTTCATGCGGTTACCATTTTGAGCCTTTTTTAGACTGTCCACCATCCTCTGCTTTGTTTCATCACCAACATTCATATCAAAGAAGGCAAAGCCAACAACTTCTTCATTGAGGTACCACAGATGATTGATAAATTTGCGGCAAGCCTCTTCTGAAACCTCCTTGTCAACTTTTGTGTAGTCAGAAATCTTCTTCAGGAAGAGCAGGTCATTTGCTGGAGCTTGAACTGGCAAAGTAGCCAGGAACCATGCTTTAAAGTATACAAGGACAGCAAATCGAACCACCCTACCGAGTCCTTTGACTTCTCGGGCTGTCAACTTGAATTGTGACCGGAACATCCATATTTTGAAGGAATACAACAGCTTTGCCATCCACCTGGCTCTGTGCATGGCCCCAGGCTTCCTGAAAGATATCTTGCGGTGTGGAGTTCCTCCCAGGAATATAACAACCAATTCGAGTAATTCTCTATAGTCTTCCCGTGGCTGATTATCATTAAGGAAGCTCAATGCATTTTTCAGCAGACCTTCTCGATTTTCAGTCACAACCAAATCCATTTCTTGATCAGTGGCAGCTGTACTGTAGTCACTCTGCACAATGTTGGGCCAAAATGCTTGAAATCTCTTAAAAACAAGTATATCTGGCCCAGTTGATGGACCCATTACACGGTCAAATACTCCACCGATCACAACCTCATGCACATGATGACGGCATGGCAACCATAGGAGATTTTTCTCCAGTTTAATTTCGATGAGCTTACAGGCCCCAGTGTGGCGTCCAGTGTTGCTGCTTGTAGTGTCAAAAGACATTGCCACTATATAGTCTTTTAATTTCCAATCTTTGACCACTTCAACCACAGCATTAGCCATCGCTTCACCAGTTCCATTGGGCAACTTTGATACATTCAGCAATTGTTCATTCTCTTCATAGGACACAATGATTGGCAATCGATCATAAGTTTCTTTACCACCAGCTGTTTCAGGAAGTAGCTTTCCATCCCAATGAACAACAAGAGGGATTGTTGGATCAAGATTAAGTATAAATTGTTCTTTGGCAGACTTAAAAGACTGAACTCTCAACTTCATTCTTGATTGTCGAATTGTCTTCCGGTTGACTGCTATGTCTTCCACGTTGTGACCTAAAGTTTGAGCTGCTGCAGCAATCAAATGCACAGCATCACGATCACTAATCTTGGTGCGATCTAGTGCTTTGGCCAGAACAGGGGACATTATGTTTTTTGCACGTGGTTTCCCAGGTTTTGATTTTTTGGGAGGAGAACACTCTGACGCTGAAGAATTTACTTGTTCCTCAAACTCAGATGATGATGAGAATGGCGGATTCATTCCTTGTTTTTCATCTTCTTTTGTTTTCTGTGCCAAAGCTTTTGAAAAGCGAGCACGTTCTTCTTCTTTTCGTATTGCCAAGCGGACTTCTTTTGCTGCTAGTTCTTTATCAACTCTACCCAAGTATCCTTTCCTTCCATCTCGTTGTGCTAGAAGGAATTGCCGATCTTCTTCAATTTTGATCATTGTCAAAGCATTTGCATGAGCAATGTCAAATAGTTTACTTAATTGTTCTTTGAAAACTTCTTCCTTTATTTGCTGAGCTTGGCTTCTCCTCTTGGCAGCTTTTTGAAGGCTTTTCCATTTCACAAACATTTTTTCAACTCTTTCTCGGGCATGAATTTCTGAGCAAGTTGGTATTCTTGCCATTTCCCAAAATGGGAGTACTTGCTTGATCACTTCCTTGGCACTCTCTTTGATGGTTGCTTTGTTGACTTTGTGAATTTGAAAGAACAAACTCATAACTTCCCCAGTAGAAGGCAGTTTTAGACCAGTCAAAGCGTGTGCAGTTGGCCCAATCAACCATACTTCATTGTCTTTCCTTGTCTTTGGCTTTGTGCCACTACCACTAGTACTAGCCATCTAAAAAGAGAAACCATTACTATTATTAGTATTATATGATATATAATTTAGGGACAATAGGTAACACAAACTCACACCCAACATCCAGTTTGTAGAGTCTAGGATGTTGAGCTTGATAATGAGTACAAAGAAGTGACAAAAAAATTCTCTATAAGTCCAATTGGATATGTGGCACTCACAGATAGACCTAAGCTCTTTCATGGATTGACAGAATACAGACACCTGCACAACATGTCAACAATCTGCCATTATATAATATATATATATATATATATTAAGTAAGTTGTGTCAAGTTGTGCCCCTGGCTGGTGGCACCCCTAAACATCCCTCAATTTGGTTGAAATTGTTTGGGTTATATTATTTTGGTAGTTCTTATAAAAGGGCAGGGTGGTTGTGATCATATTCTGAAAAAAATTTTAACCCCCATTTCGGGACCACCCTAACTGATATTAAAGGGAAATGAAGAAGAGACACTAAAGGATGTCACTATCAGAAAAGAGGATGTTCTTAAGAAGATAAATAAATTAAAGACAAAATCCCCAGGGCCGGATGAAATTTGCCCTTGAGTTTTGAAAGAGTGTAAGGGACAGATTAGCGGACCCCTCGTAAATGTATTTACAAAGTCATGAGACACGGGAGTTGTGCCAGACGGATAGTATAAGTGGATGCTAAGTCTTTATCATTAAAAAAAGTTCAGAACATGTAGTACAGTACTAGTGTTTTAGTGAATATGTAGTATTAATGTTGTAGTGAATATATAGTACTAATGTTTTAGTGAATATGTAGTACTAATGTTGTAGTGAATATGTAGTACTAATGTTTTAGTGAATATGTAGTACTAATGTTGCAGGATAACGTGTATTTTATAATGTATTGTGTTATGGGTTTTATTATCAGTGCATGTTGTATATGTCATTTAGTTTGTAATGTATACTTAGGCGAAATTATAGTTCATAAATTTGCGTTGTAACACTTCTTTGTATCTAGGAACATAAAGTCGTATTTTAACCCTCTTAATGTCAACACAATGTATAAGATCGCGATGTAACACGTATTTAATTCACGATATAATAATACACGATATAACACGGCTCTTAAGCCACGATACAGTGATATGCAACGAGTTCTTTATTCTCTTTACAGTCCCCTTCACTAGTCCGTTTACAGGGGGCCGTCAGGTTGTATGTAGTGTGGCAGTCCTGTGTTTGTTTACATTCGATAGGAGAAAACTCTCACTAGTAAACTTACTATGGAATCAAATTAAAACAATATTAAAACAAATATCTCAATGTTAATGATTAGTGGAATGATTATATGACGAGCCCCTGTAAACGCACAAGTGAAGGGGACTGTGTGTAATTACAGTATAACGCGTTTTTAATTCGTTGTACCGTACATAACATGAGTAAAAAATACCTCACGGTGTTACGCGTTGTCTCTCAGATTATACAAGTCTTCAGGGATTCTTGTTCTCAAAAGGTGATTCTAGTAGAGGAATTATTAAGTTTGATTATGAAAAATAGATACACAGATTAGATTTAGGTGTACTGGTTTTGTTTTAATTAGTATTTTATTGGGAGTGTCACGTGAGAAATATAGGAGTGTTGGTAGCAAGATTAGATATTTATTTTTGAAAATTTGTCAATGTAAATTATCAGTGTGGAAATCGCCTCTCCAGTGGTACTTAGAAATGTGACAGTTTTCCGTTCACTCTGTAGAAAATAACAGCAATATATTTATATTCACGAGTCCAATGATAAATATTTTTTTAAGCGTTAATTTAACTACCCTGACGAACACAAAAACACCTGAAATGACACCCCGAGTACAGTCTCATCGTACTCAAGGCATTACTATTCTTACTCAAAGTAGTAAGTAATTGTATTTAAGGGTTTTAATTTAACGTCTTCAAGGTTATGATATCTTCCTTAAATTCAGCATACTCACAGAGGTCAGATCGTAATCACAGAGGTCAGATCGTACTCACAGAGGTCAGATCGTACTCACAGAGGTCAAATCTAACTCACAGGGGTCGGCATCGTACTCACAGGGATCGGCATCGTACTCAGGGGTCAACATCGTACTCAGGGGTCAACATCGTACTCACAGAGCTCGGCATCGTACTCAGGGGTCAACATCGTACTCACAGAGCTCGGCATCGTACTCACAGGGATCGGCATCGTACTCAGGGGTCAACATCGTACTCAGGGGTCAACATCGTACTCACAGAGCTCGGCATCGTACTCACAGGGGTCAACATCGTACTCAAGGGATTAAGCACTTTTCCCCTGATTTATAACCTAACATTTAACTTAACTTGTATATTTCGTTATACATTGACCGACTCACCTAATTAAAGTCTAGAAATATATCCATGGAGTCAACAGTAATTTTTCAACGTCCATCGTCGACCAATGAACGAATAAATTTCACTTCCCTGAAACTAATTATCACTGGTCCTTAAATAGATTCTCTCTGGTATATAATTATTGATTCTTATAGTATTTATTTTAAAGTGAAAATTTTTTTATTATGTTTAGGAATATTTGGTTAATTATAATGACGTTTTAAAGAATTTTTTTCATGTCTTTCTCAGAGATTAAATAATTGTTCTTAAGTAATTAGAATATAGTCCTCATCTACAGAAACATAAGGATTAAACTAACAGAACGTTAACAATGCACTAACAAAACAGTGAAGAGGGATTAACTCTTAAATCCACCTTGTCACAACTGTCATTAAGAGCACACTACCTGTCAAATCCACACCTGTCATTAAGAACACACTACCTGTCAAATCCACACCTGTCATTAAGCACACACAACCTGTCAAATCCACACCTGTCATTAAGAACACACTACCTGTCAAATCCACACCTGTCATTAAGAACACACAACCTGTCAAATCCACACCTGTCATTAAGAACACACTACCTGTCAAATCCAAATTTATATGAATGTGTTGATGTACAGTAGAGTCGACACTTACCTGACCCAGTAATGATAATGCTAATAATAATGACAATAATAATAAAGTACTAATGATCAAATAATTATAATATATAATCTATAATGATCATTTCAATAATACTAAAATAATAAACAGTTCGGGAATCACGTCGTTACATGAATCACCAATTTATATTCTCACGCTGGAAAATGATTAACATATTTCAACAACAATAACACAGATGATATTTAGAGTCTCAGTTGATACAAGGGCCTCAGACGCACCTGGTTGAGTGGTGTAAAGGGCCTCAGACGCACCTGGTTGAGTGGTGTAAAGGGCCTCAGATGCACCTGGTTGAGTGGTGTAAAGGGCCTCAGACGCACCTGGTTGAGTGGTGTAAAGGGCCTCAGACGCACCTGGTTGAGTGGTGTAAAAGGCCTCAGACGCACCTGGTTGAGTGGTGTAAAAGGCCTCAGACGCACCTGGTTGACTGGTGTAAAGGGCCTCAGACGCACCTGGTTGAGTGGTGTAAAGGGCCTCAGACGCACCTGGTTGAGTGGTGTAAAGGGCCTCAGACGCACCTGGTTGACTGGTGTAAAGGGCCTCAGACGCACCTGGTTGACTGGTGTAAAGGGCCTCAGACGCACCTGGTTGACTGGTGTATATTTCACGCCTGGTAATTATTCATCCACCTGTTAGTCTGTCACTATATTGAACTTGTACTCTAAGTTTAGCGTCCGGCGATTTATAAACTAGTAAATAAACTGTGATGTAGGTCAAGGTGGCACTAATATAACCTAACCTAACCTGTCTTCCCTAACCCACCCGATGATGACCTACAGTTAGGGTTGAGGACCATTTTTTAAGAGTGTTATAATTGGATTTGTTCATAATTTCCTTGGTTACGTTGGATACTGTTAGTGCATTTTCCATTAGGGTTGGGGCCCAATAAGACTGGGTCCGTTGGATCAGTGTTTGTATATTGTTTTGTTTTTTCGTCTCTCAACACTGAAAGGTCAAGCTTCCATATTGGATGAACGATCGACGAGAACTTGTAAAACTTTTGACTGTTTCGCCCCCATCACTATCAGGTTATTCACCTCAGTTAATATATTATATTTTATTGGTTTTTCATCATTCGTCTACTCTACACCATTTATACCCAAATAACTTTCATAGGGGGGAGGGGGGGGGGCTGCCTCAGTCACCTTTTGGAATGTCAAGTCCTGATTGACTCACTCATTCATAAACTGAGAGAACTTTTCGTCGAGCAGCTGTGAGTGAGTGGGCTTGCTGCCGACCTTACGGTTATTGCTGCAATGACATTCTTCTGTTTGTTGTACACATAATAACTATCATCGGGTGAAGAGGGGGAGGAGGAGGTGAGACGAAGGACAGTAGGGGGGCAGGGCTTGTGGGAAGGGAAATGGAGAAGAGGAGTAAGGGAGTGAGGTGGTAGGGGAGGGTGGAGGGAGGGGTAGGGATTGAAGGAAAGAGCGGGTGGGGATGGGAGATGGTAGTTGGGAGGAAAAGGAAGTGAGAAGGAAAAGAGGACTGCAGGGAGAGACAGGCATGGAAATAAAGTGGGGGCGGAGAGTCATATATATATACAGTATGTATGCAGTTTGTATGTAACTATGTATATATGTACAGTATATGTGTGTGTGAGGATGTGACGCAGTACTGACATGATTCCTATAGTTTTTGTTATGTAGTCACATGTTGAACGAGTCAGGCAAAATATAATTTCCATTCGTCCTTCATTTAATTATCGAAGTAGTTGACGTCACGATATCGGAACATTTTCATACTGGCGGTTAGGTTAGGTTAGGTTATCTTCGGCTAGGTTAGGTGAGGTTATCTTCGGCTAGGTTAGGTGAGGCTACGTTAGGTTTAGCATAACACTACGATGCCATAAGTTAGAAATGATCGGATTGACTGCTTATATATATATATATATATATATATATATACAATGAACGACCTCACCAGCAAGGAATCGAACCCTCGACCTACTGGGTGTGACTAGGGAACGCTTACCGGCTAGGCCACAAGGACACTAAAAGCAGTTCTAGACTCTGTTATATTTCACACAAAGCCTGTTCATCGAGCTGATGGCGCCGTGAACCTCATTGGGAAACTGCCCGTGCCTCGTATGTAGTGTCCTTGTGGCCTAGCCGGTAAGCGTTCCCTAGTCACACCCAGTAGGTCGAGGGTTCGATTCCTTGCTGGTGAGGTCGTTGATTGTATGTTCAAAGTCCGCGTGTTAAATGGACTAAAAATGAAGAATATATATATATATATATATATATATATATATAAACACGTGTGTGTGCACATATCTACAGTATATCGCGTGATCAGTATCTTAATGAAATGTGATAAGATTGCGTGAGGAGCGACATTCTCAGTTCATTTTAATTAATTTCTTATTCATTTTACTCAACACAATTAAATTTGTTCTCGCTCCGAGAGACGAACACACAAGGGCACCCGCCCCTACAGCTGTGTCTCCCGGGAGTAAGAACGGAAGAGTTGGTTCTCTACCTTTATATGTGTGTACACAATGCAATATGTATATGTGTCTTGTGTAATGATAAATACAGGAGGTTATGAATTGTATTAATATATATATATATATATATATATATATATATATATATATATATATATATATATATATATATATATATATGAATCATGGTGTTTACTTCTTTTGCGTTGACTATGTATGCACATAATCAAAGGGTGTACAGTACTGTATGTAGTGTGTTAGTATATACTGTACGTAGTTATATAAATCATAGTGTGTGTATTCCAGGCGTTGCAAATATAATGTAGTAGTATTTTATGCATGGTATGTATAAAGCATATACTCTCAGTGCATATGGAATCTGCATGGCGCATGTGTTTTGTATGACATACATTTACACTATATGCATGTGTATGTAAGTGACATTATTGAATAAATTACAATGGTTACATCGCCCGGACTTGTTGAAAGCGGCACATAAGCTACAGATTTATGGAACGGTCGGATACGCATGAAATATGAATAACCTGTACAGTGTATTATGAATATCCTCTGGACTATATTGATGTCTTTTAAACGTTTATAACTGTTCGCTTATTGTCCCTCGTTTTGGGTGAAGCATCGTGTGAGTTGATCGACCAGTGTCTTCTGCATTTTTGCCTCTGACTACGAGTTATGGCTTCTTAATAATTCAAACAAGGTAACTCGTAGAACGCTCACACCTGGTAGAGAAAATCACAGTATATTAACTCCTAAAACTAGAGTGTTTTGAGGATGTAAAGGTCAAAGGTCAAGGTCACATGAGTTGGCCCTAACCCATGTTGTCTTGTTGTCGACTGCTATTCCTCTTTGTTTCCGTCCCTCATCAAAGTCACCTGTAAGCCTCAGTTGGTTGGAATATATCACATACATTCTTTATTAATGCCTCATTTATCAGTGTCGCTCCGCTAAATATTTCATCCATTACACTGGCTTCGTTGGTAAAAAAAATATTCCATTATTAGAATATCGTATTATTTTTTGGCGTGTCACTCGTCAGAAGTCGTCGCTTATTAGAATTCTCGTGTATTCGGATGTAGCATTTTTCCAATGGTCTGTTTCACCAGGATTTCTCATTGGTCCGCGTGCTTACCTTCCCACTGAAAATTTGTTACAGGGTCAACCGCTCAGACACACAGGCTACAAAGCGTCAATATTTGTAGCAAGTTTGGTCTCTTTATTTGAAGAAAAAAAAGTGTTGTGCATTTTATATCATACATTATACATGTATGCATACATAATGGCAGCGTTCGTTCCTGGAAGGTTGAGCGGTGCAACGGTAGCAGAGCCCCGGGTTCACCTGATTTGTTTTTGTAGTGTTGCTTCCCCTGATGGTGGAGATCTGTTTCCCTCAGGTTTATTTCCGTTGTGGGGTTATTTATTTTTATATTTATTTCCCCGGCTGGGAATGAGGAGGAGGGGGTCGGGGGGGGGGGGGGGAATATAGCAGTCGGTGTTTATGTATGTGTGTAATCAGGTCTGTCTGCCTCACTGGAATCAAAAGTTTGAAAAATAAACTCGTCCATCAATTTTTGACGGATTTCACGAAACTTGGTACAAGTGGTGTGTATGGTAGGGTGATATGCCCGAGCCAAAATGGTTCTAATTCGGTGGTTTTGGGGTAGAATTGTGGCCCATTGATGAATAACCTGGGAGGGGCGTGTCATGATCATGGGAGTCCTGTTTTATTAGTAATGTTATTTTTATTTTATTGTTGTGTTTCTCGTGTTTTAATGAGTCCTTGTGGAAGTAATTGGAGTTTGTGTATAATAATGAGTTCGTCAGAGTCATCACTAGTTCTTTGTCACCCTTGTCTTCTATCATCTGACGAACTCACAGAGAGGGGTTTGTTGAAGGGACTTTTGCTCCTTGGTTTGATCGTCCGTCCGTCCCGTCGTCCCTCCGTGTCCGATCATTTCCATTCATGTTGAACCATCCTCGACCAGACGCTATTCCAAGAAGATCTGCGGCTTTCTTCCGTATCTTGAACATATTTGAGGTGCCGCACGGGCTTAGTGAACGTGGAACATTTTTTTTTCTGGAATTCACGATAACATACATCGGTATTGATAACTGTACTTTGTGCTTGGAAGACGATGGCCACCTCAACGTTGCCATCATGAATCCCCATCCTAGAGGTGTCGGATGGAGTCACTTAAAACCTGCAACAGATATCAGAGACAACTTCAGTGTAGCCGTGAGCCGAATGGACTGGTATACACAACGTGATTTCCCCCACCTGCGGCTGGTGACTGATGCAATGGACTCCAGTTCCATAATAGGTCCCGTTCCTAATGGGTCCCCAATCCTAATGGTAACGTTAGGTTTAGTTGGGGGCCATTTAGGACTGGGGGTTACTGGGGCCCACTTGACCTGCAATGTCTGGGGTTGGGTGAACGACCTGGGGAAGGAGGGAGGGTGAATGATAAGTGGGATCAGTCGTTTCTTTCATGTCAGCACTCATGTTGAAAGACCTGACTGTGACTGATCCATGTCGAGGGTATGTGTGTGTGTGTGTGTGTGTGTGTGGTCTCCTCTGTATCAAAATGGAAGACCAAGAGTTCAGTGCCATGGTGAGACGGAGGATGGGGGAATAGGACAGGTGTTCGGGGAGTGAGACAGGTGTTAGGGGAGTGGGACAGGTGTTAGGGGAATGGGACAGGTGTCAGGGAAATGGGACAGGTGTTAGGGGAATAGGACAGGTGTTAGGGGAATTGGACAAGTGTTAAGGGAGTGGGATAGGTGTTAGGGGAATAGGACAGGTGTTAGTGGAGTGAGACTTGTGTTAGTTGAGTGAGGCAGGTGTGAGGGGAGTGGGACTTGTGTTAGTTGAGTGAGACAGGTGTTAGGGGAGTGAGACAAGTATTAGGGGAGTGAGACAGGTGTTGGGGGAGTGGGATAGGTGTTAGGGGAATAGGACAGGTGTTAAGGGAGTGGGATAGGTGTTAGGGGAATAGGACAGGTGTTAGGGGAGTGAGACTTGTGTTAGTTGAGTGGGACAGGTGTTAGGGGAGTGAGACAGGTGTTAGGGAAGTGAGACAGGTGTTAGAGAAGTGAGACAGGTGTCAGGGAAATGGGACAGGTGTTAGGGGAATAGGACAGGTGTTAGGGGAGTTGGACAGGTGTTAAGGGAGTGGGATAGGTGTTAGGGGAATAGGACAGGTGTTAGTGGAGTGAGACTTGTGTTAGTTGAGTGAGGCAGGTGTGAGGGGAGTGGGACTTGTGTTAGTTGAGTGAGACAGGTGTTAGGGGAGTGAGACAAGTATTAGGGGAGTGGGACAGGTGTTAGGGGAGTGAGACAGGTGTTGGGGGAGTGGGATAGGTGTTAGGGGAATAGGACAGGTGTTAAGGGAGTGGGATAGGTGTTAGGGGAATAGGACAGGTGTTAGGGGAATAGGACAGGTGTTAGGGGAGTGAGACTTGTGTTAGTTGAGTGGGACAGGTGTTAGGGGAGTGAGACAGGTGTTAGGGGAGTGAGACAGGTGTTAGAGAAGTGAGACAGGTGTTAGGGGAGTGGGACAAGTGTTAGGGGAATAGGACCGGTGTTGGGGTAGTGGGGCAGGTGTTAGAGGAGTGGGGCAGGTGTTAGGGGAGTGGGGGCAGGTGTTAGAAGAGTGAGACAGGTGTTTGGGGATGGGCAGCAGGATGAGGGGGGGTAGTAGGGGAACATGTGAAAGGTTAGTTATACAAGCTTATTGTTGTTTATTAGATCAAACATCTCAGTTTTATTTTGAATGATATTGTTGTTATCGTCTTCCGTAATTTTAACCTTTATACATTTTTTGTCCATAAGACGTGGTTGTCTCCTTAGCTTTGCAGAGTCGATTAATTTCCGAGTATTTATTATTATTGTTATTATTATTAATGTTGTGGTTTGCGAAATATTATCGTAGCACCGACTTATATTTTGTTCCGCTGCTTTTGTTTCCCTTGTAACCTTAGCCCCCTTGTTCCTTACTCTCCGTTTAAGCCCTAAAACAACTTCTACTGGATATATAGTCTTCGTTAAAAAAAGACCTGATCATATTTAACAGTAGTAGTAGTAGTAGTAATGTGAGCAGAAGTAGGAGTAGCAGCAGGAGTCTTAGAGAAGAGGTTCCCTTTGTAGCACTAATGAGCATCCACCGAACTGCGGAAACTCCACACCCTAGGTACACAAACTGCCTCTTCTCTCTCCCTCTCTCTTCTCCCCCTCCTCCTCTC
Organism: Homarus gammarus; assembly: GCA_958450375.1. Lineage (NCBI taxonomy): Eukaryota > Metazoa > Arthropoda > Malacostraca > Decapoda > Nephropidae > Homarus > Homarus gammarus. The sequence goes on from CAUDMG010000507.1 coordinate 828,126, forward strand.
GCTTCTTCTCGTTATTTGTCTCCTTTCATTGCCTCTCGTTCCTATGCACCGCGAGTGAAGATCATGAGCGATTCCCTTGTGACGTCGGGCGGGCGGTGGTGTTGTCGGTGTGTTGTTTGGGGTACAGCGCGCGGGAGCAACAAGACTGGTCCTGTGTTGCTGGCTCGTTCTCTGATGTGTGTTGGTTGTCCACGAATTCATAGCGGCACTAATGAGGGATGTTAAGGAGGAAGCACGTGGGAGTTTCATACCGGGGTAATATATTATTAATTTTTCTTCTCTTTTCTCGGTTCTATTTTGCTTTTATTTTGGATTTTTATTCATTTTGTGGAATCGAAATTTTTTGGCGGAATTGTTTGAAGTGATGAATAGCAAATACGTGAAAGTTGGGGGTGCAGTGCGGATACAAGATTGAATTAAAATGACATATTATCTGAATAGTTCAATCAATTCTTGTAGGTAAAGATTCTGCAGTTGTTTACTGTTACGCAAGTTCATATAGCTAGGAGATCATGTCTTTATTACCTTGGAAACATTATTTACCACAAGTTAGTTTAGGAAAAGTTGTAAGGATGCCACTCGGAATATCTGTGACCAGCGCTACACTCGATTGTTTTCACGTTCCCAGCTGAAGAGTTAAGTTCCCATTCACAGCTCGGTGGACTATTGGTGCCCCGGGAACGAACCAGAGACTCTTAGGACAGAAGGCGAGTTTTGTAGCCACTAATCCACCGCACCAGTTCTTTGGATTAGTGAGGAGCTAAATGTTAAAAGAGTAGTTGGTGAGAAAGAACTATATTCACCTGGCTTAGTGTAGGTTTTTATTGGTCAGGTTAGTGTAGTCTGTGTTGTCTCGGTTTGGTTTTGCTAGATCCAGTGTGGGTCTTCCTTGCCATTGAGGTTCTCCTTTCTCTACGGTAAGTTTTCTCCAGTTATCTCTGGTTCTCTTCCGACAGAGGGAGGTTCTTCTCTGGTCCACGGCGGTGCTTCATCGACCTTGTACAGTACAGAATTTCGGCGGTGCTGTCATTTACGTGTCGAGTCACAGGAGGCAGTCATATGTCTGTTCAGTTTATTGCTGCATTAGACTGCTCTGAGAGAAATTGCCTCCCGCCGCACCACTGCACCGGGTAGCTCCCTCCTTGGGCTCTTGTCTGCACCCCGGGCGCTTGTGTGTTAAGTTAGCGTCTCCTTCAATGATAATAAACCGTTTATAGGTGAGAGAACACACCTTTTTAAGTCAGACATAAAACGTGTTTGTGTCGAAAAAAATGTGTTTCAGTCAGTATCTTGTCCATAGACTAGAAAAGACATTCTTAGGTTGGGGAGTGAAGCTCTGTTGGTTACAAAAACAGTTTTTGTTAGGTTAGAGAACAAACCTTTTTGGTTCAGTGAAAGAAACGTTTTTGGGTCAGACGAAAAAATCACTTACAGGCCAGAGAAAATATTTAGGTCAGAAAACAGTGATTTTTTAGGTCAGTGAAAAGTATTTTTAGTATGAACTCCAACAAACGTTTCAGCACGACGATAAAATTCTCGTCGACGGCTGAAAGAGGGACTCTGTTGAAGTTACACACACACACACACACACACACACACACACACACACATATTATACACTTTTAGACACAGACATCCTCTCTCTTTCTCTCTGTCTCTCTCTCTCTCTCGCGCACGCTCACACACATTAATAACCTACAATATTTTCTTACATTGAATATTGCGTTGAGTTATTAATATTAACGGTAGAGTTCCCTCGGGTACAATATATATATATATATATGTATATATATATATATATATATATATATATATATATATATATATATATATATATATATATATATATATATATTATAATGCTTCAGGAGACACATCGTCAAATATATTTATGGCTGACGGAGAGTTTTGAAACCTGACTCTATGTGGAAAGGTGACGGCAGTTTTGTTTTGATGCAGTTAAAGGTGATGTTGGAGTGGAGTTCATTACCCGAGAGAAAAAGTGAAGATTAATTTATGGTACTGAGTTAAGTCATCATCATCATCACTGTCTTCATCATCATCATTATCATAGTCATCATCATTATCATATTCATCATCATCACTGTCTTCATCATCATCATTATCATAGTCATCATCATCATCATCATATTCATCATCTCATCATCATCACTGTCTTCATCATCATCATTATCATAGTCATCATCATCATCATCATATTCATCATCTCATCTCATCATCATCACTGTCTTCATCATCATCATTATCATAGTCATCATCATCACTGTCTTCATCATCATCATTATCATAGTCATCATCATCATATTCATCATCTCATCTCATCATCATCACTGTCTTCATCATCATCATTATCATAGTCATCATCATCACTGTCTTCATCATCATCATTATCATAGTCATCATCATCATATTCATCATCTCATCTCATCATCATCACTGTCTTCATCATCATCATTATCATAGTCATCATCATCATATTCATCATCTCATCTCATCATCATCACTGTCTTCATCATCATCATTATCATAGTCATCATCATCACTGTCTTCATCATCATCATTATCATAGTCATCATCATCACTGTCTTCATCATCATCATTATCATAGTCATCATCATCATATTCATCATCTCATCATCATCATCATCACTGTCTTCATCATCATCATTATCATAGTCATCATCATCATCATCATCATATTCATCATCTCATCATCATCATCATCACTGTCTTCATCATCATCATTATCATAGTCATCATCATCATCATATTCATCATCTCATCATCATCATCATACTGGCGATAAATAATTAAATAAAGGAGAAAGAAGGAAACACGATAGGAAAATTTTTAATAACAACTTAAATAAGTAATTTGCATATTTTTTTCATGAAAATGTTGAGTAAAAAACACACAATTTGCATACATACATACATACATACATACATGTAAGTGAGAACAAGTTAAAAGATAATATGCATGTATATTTGTATAAATAAAATTGGAGTAGTTTCACCATTAACTGAAAGCCATCGTGTAAATTTAACTCTGAGAAATATATTTAAAAAAAATTGTGAATGCAATAATTATACCGTTTGTATAACGTAACAAAATAAAAAATGTTTCGTAGACGTTATTGGTGAATTATGTTAATATATTATCAAAGTTTGAGGACAAAATATCTTAAATATACAATTAGTTAATTAATAATTGGTTGGGGTTGTCACTACCGAGGAAATACAGAACTGGCCGTGTGTCCGGGGCGGCCTCAGTCCACCCAGTTGTGATTTGGTACCTAACATTGCTGGTGAGGAAGTGAAGGAGGTTGAGTGCAATGCCGACTACGCTAACCTCCTCGTTGTGAACCTAAGGCTTAGTATTCAGTGTGCTGTATCCACACAGCCCCTAATGTGGTAATGTGAATTCACACCAAACACGTGAACACATTTACTTGAGAATCTCTTTGTGTTCCGTGCCTAAAGCGGCTTCAGAGTGAATATATGTATGATAATAGAGAGGTTCCCGTCCTTGTAGGTCCTGCAAGTCTTACTTAAATGTATTCACTCCTTAATTACTCCCTAAAATATAATAGTTCTGTTTAAATGTAATAACTAATTTAAAGGAAGTTACATTTCAGGAATTTATTACATTTAACGGAATTTTTACATGCAGTTGCATATAAAGGAACTATTACATTTAAATGAGGTAAAGTGATGTGACGTTGAACTTATAACCCAGGCGCAGGAAATAAGACACGAGGAAAATGCGAAGCTCCAAAGGTAATTAAGTTTTGTAATTCAGAAGGGCAATTTCCTGTGAGTTGTAGCGACCCCGGCTTATTCCAGCTGCTTACTTAACAAAACGTTAAATTTTACGAACACCACGTTAATGTTAATAATACTTTACACACACACACACACACACACTGTATCTTCAAGACTTACACTAGTTATCTTCTTCAGTTAACAAAAGAAAGAATAATTGAACCATCTTCGCGTGTTGGGCATGTCTTAGAGCCTTTGGTCAGCTCTCGTCTTAAGGGATGTTGTTGTTGTTGCTGCTGCTCGAGTTGAAATTACTTTAGGTGCTCTAACTGCCAGGGTTATTAAGGGTTGTTAAGCACCATTTATTAGGGCTTACAGTAGTTTTAGAGTGTGGGTGCTTCAACTGCCAGGGTTATTACGGGTTGTTAAGCACCGTTTATTAGGGCTTACAGTAGTTTTAGAGTGTGGGTGCTTCAACTGCCAGGGTTATTACGGGTCGTTAAGCACCGTTTATTAGGGCTTACAGTAGTTTTAGAGTGTGGGTGCTTCAACTGCCAGGGTTATTAAGCATCGTTCACTAGTTCTTAATTTTAGAAGTGTTTCATCTGCTCGGCTTGGTGACTGGTAGGAGCCAAGGGTGAGTTGCAGAGAAGGTGGTGGTGGGCGCGGGAGGAGGGCAGCTGGAAAGGGCAGCTGGAAAGGGCAAACTACAACTACAAAAATTAAATAATGTTTTTAATGTTTCAGTATTTAGCCTTTCAATGCATGCAGTCCACCTTAAATGTAATTGCCTTTTCAGTACCAAATATAACCCAACCTTACGAGTTTGTGATCGACTAATTTATTTAAGGTTTTTTTTTTTATAATTATCTGTATTATTAATTATATTTACATTAAGTTTTATGTTAGGTTTAAGGTCGGTCTTGAGGTGAGCTGTAGGTATCGCATAAAAGGGTGTTATTTCTTATGGGAAAGTTGTTAATGTAAATGTTTGTGGAGCAGTTAAGGGAGTTATTTTAGTTAAAGTTTTTTGCACATAGAGGAGTTGTTGTTTATGAGGGATTTGTCATATTTAAGAGTAATGCAGACGTTCATAGAGCTGACTAACGCAGATAGAAGAAAATAAAAACAGGACAGCTATACAGATGTAATCGTTTCCTTATTTGATTCTTGCCAGTGAATGTATGTGTGTGTGTGTGTGTGTGTGTGTGTGTGTGTGGTTTTAATGTAACTTACAGGAGGCCTCGACCCAACGATTACATAATGGCAGCAACAATCACAGTGTGAGTTTGGCGAGAGCAAATATCCGACACACACTTTTACGGACAAACTTGGTGAAGATTTTTACGGTCCATCACAAAGAGTCACTTGCGAGTGAAGTGAACAAACTACATTTTATTGTGAAAGTTTAGGGTAAAAGTGAGGCGTTACAGCCGAGTGGCCTTGCCGGGGATGACTGATGCCCGGGCTTCCCTAGTCTAGCCTAGTCTGTTGTGGGGAGGGGTAGGGAGAGGGAGAGTGAGGGGGAGGGACGGAGAGGGATATAATCGGAGTGAGGAAGAGGGAGAAGGAGACGATGGCAGGGTGGGTGGGAGGAGGCGATTACAGTGGGAGAGGGAGGAAGAAGGAAATGAAAGAGAGATAAAGGGAGTATGCATAAAAAATAGGGAAGGGGGATGGTTTGAAGGAGGTAAGGAGTGAGTGACTGGAGGGAGGGAGTATGGAAGAGAGGGAAGATGGCGTTTGAGAGGTAATGTGGGGGAAAAGAGAGAGGGATAGTGGGAGGGAGGATGTCAGGGATGGTGATGGAGTGATTATTTTAGTAAGGAGTGAGATAGGAAAGGTGAAGGAGGGGATGTAGGACGGAGGAAAAGGAGAAAGGGGAGGTTCAAAAGATAGAGGCAGAGAAAGAAGGAATGAACCGATTAGAAAAGGTTGGAGAGATTGATGGAGGACGGGAGGGTGGGGTAGGAGGGAAGGAGTGAGGGAGGTAGGTAGGGTGGGAGGGAGGGAGGGAGGGAGGTGGGCTGGGAGGGAAGGAGTGAGGGAGGTGGGGTGGGAGGGAAGGAGTGGGGAAGGGAGGGAGGTAGGGTGGGAGGGATGGAAGGAGGGAGGTAGGGTGGGAGGGAGGGAAGGAAGGAGTAAGGGAGGGAGCTAAATAGGGTGGGAGGGAGCTAGAGTTGGAGGGAAGGAGTAAAGGAGGGAGGTGAGAGAAGAGAAGAGAACAGGGAAGGAGGGAGGAGTGATAAGGGAGAATGAAAAATATGAAGAATGGGAAGAAAGTGGAAGAAATTAAAGTGAAGAGGGAATAAACCAGAGGGGGAAGGAGATCACAAACCCAGACAAAAGACAAGAGAGAAGATAAGGAAGAGAAGGGGGAAGCTAATACAATAGGGAAGTGTAGATGATGATAATATTAATAATGATAATAAGAAAATGATGACAGTCTTGATGAAGATAGTGAATAATAACTATAATAATAATGAATTTAAGAATTATGAGAGTGAATAGTAATGCTAATAATTATAATTATAAACGGAAAGCCAAAAGAAAACTTGTGGGAAGGAAATATAAAAGTTAGTAAGTCGGTGGAAGGGTAAACGTGGAAGAATACGACGGAGGGGAGATGGCTAATATGTAAATAGAAACGAAAATAACATAAAAAACGAGGATAGAATAAGGGAGAGGGAATGGATGGGAGAGGGGAGGCAGTAAGGGAGGTTCCTAAAAGAAGAGGATTGATTAAGGGAGAAGAAATGGAAGGAAGAGTAGGAGAAGGAACAGCAATATAAGAGAGGAGGAGGAAGTTAAGCAACTTAGGAGGCAAGAGGAGCCGGTGATAAGGTGTGGGGTCGTCAAAGGAGGTCCCTGGTGTTGAGGTGGTGGGCGGTGGCTGTCACCTCCCCCCGCCACCGCCTCACACGCCGCCCATCCTCCCGGGGAATGATACACAAAAGTTAGGAGTTAAGAAAAGTTGGCATAGAGGACGCTGCGAGGAGAATTATTGCCGCGTTATAAGAAAATTATAGGTCGTTGGCGATGGAGACTCGGCTCCCCGCGCCCGCCGGGAAGAGACGCCGAAGGGATATAAACTTGTAAGATTGACTAGGTAGACCCGTCGCCCCAGCTCCCGCGGAAAATGAAGGAGGAAGCTTTCTGGCACTTATGGAGTCGTGAGGGTATCGTCGGGGCCCTGAACTGCTGCATATCTCTACACGAGTCGGGAATACAACAGGCTTTAACCCCGAGGACATTAGCGGCCGCCCACGACACTCTTCAGGTGTTTCACGAGCATAGTAACTCAGGGTGTGTGTGTGTGTGTGTGTGGAAGGACTCGGGGGTTATTGACTGACACGGGCTTTACATTAGCTGTGAGAGGAATCTTTAAATTAGTTGAGAGAAGCTTTGATTGGTTGACAGAAGCTTTAAATTAGTGAAGTGAAGACTTAAATTAGTTGACAGAAGCTTAAATTGGTTGACAGGGAACTTAAATTGGTTGTCAGTGAGCTGAAAGGGTTAGTAGAGGCTCTAGTTACGTAGGTAGTTACGTAGTTACCTTATTGACTGCTCGACCCCGTGGATCGACTGTATGAAACCTTAATTAGCTGCATGAGGCACCAGATTAGCTAAAAGATATCTTAAATTGGCTAAAATATAGCTTAAATTGACTAAGCATTACATTACATTAAATTGGCTAAATATACCTTAAATTGGCTAAGCTATACCTTAAATTGGCTAAGATATACCTTAAATTGACTAAGAATTACATTACATTAAATTGGCTAAATATACCTTAAATTGGCTAAGCATTACATTAAATTGGTTTAGAGATACCATCAACTCCCCAACTGGGTTCATAAAAGAAAATGTAAACCGGAATTAGTCTTGAGTTTGATGGAGTTTCTGTTCTGCCACAATAGTTTTGTTTTTTGCTCATACAATTTTGTCTTCACTGAACCAAAAAAGTAACAAAATCGTGACCAAAAGAGTAACAAAATCATGACAACTTTACTGAAGCATTACTGATTGCTGTATTATTTCGAGAGAGAGAGAGAGAGAGAGAGAGAGAGAGAGAGAGAGAGAGAGAGTAATGTGGAGTGTATTTCATCTGTTTTCTGTCTTTCTTTTTATCGTTTTCTTCATAAACTCTTTTTCCATATTTCTGTTATTTACTATCGGTATATTAGTCATTATCCTTATTCTTATCTCTTTTTCTCGACTCTCATATTAATTCTTTCTTGTTTTCCTTCTTTTTTCTTCTCTTCTCTTCTCTGTATCTTGTGAGATACTGGTGGGGAATTATATGCAAAATATTGAGCTTCATTTTCTTATGTCCATTTAAATCCTGGTACAGTCCATGAATGTGAAGAATGTTGGTTAGAATGTACTTGAATGTGAGGAATGTTGGTTTGAATGTACTTGAATGTGAGGAATGTTGGTTAGAATGTACTTGTATGTGAAGAATGTTGGTTAGAATGTACTTGAATGTGAAGAATGTTGGTTAGAATGTACTTGAATGTGAGGAATGTTGGTTTGAATGTACTTGAATGTGAGGAATGTTGGCTAGAATGTACTTGAATGTGAAGAATGTTGGTTAGAATGTACTTGTATGTGAAGAATGTTGGTTAGAATGTACTTGTATGTGAAGAATGTTGGTTAGAATGTACTTGAATGTGAAGAATGTTGGTTAGAATGTACTTGTATGTGAGGAATGTTGGTTTGAATGTACTTGAATGTGAAGAATGTTGGTTAGAATGTACTTGTATGTGAAGAATGTTGGTTAGAATGTACTTGTATGTGAAGAATGTTGGTTAGAATGTACTTGAATGTGAAGAATGTTGGTTAGAATGTACTTGTATGTGAGGAATGTTGGCTAGAATGTACTTGTATGTGAAGAATGTTGGTTAGAATGTACTTGGATGTGAAGAATGTTGGTTAGAATGTACTTGTATGTGAAGAATGTTGGTTAGAATGTACTTGAATGTGAAGAATGTTGGTTAGAATGTACTTGTATGTGAAGAATGTTGGTTAGAATGTACTTGTATGTGAGGAATGTTGGCTAGAATGTACTTGGATGTGAGGAATGTTGGTTAGAATGTACTTGTATGTGAAGAATGTTGGTTAGAATGTACTTGAATGTGAGGAATGTTGGCTAGAATGTACTTGAATGTGAGGAATGTTGGTTAGAATGTACTTGAATGTGAAGAATGTTGGTTAGAATGTACTTGAATGTGAAGAATGTTGGTTAGAATGTACTTGTATGTGAAGAATGTTGGTTAGAATGTACTTGTATGTGAAGAATGTTGGTTTGAATGTACTTGTATGTGAAGAATGTTGGTTTGAATGTACTTGTATGTGAAGAATGTTGGTTAGAATGTACTTGTATGTGAAGAATGTTGGTTTGAATGTACTTGAATGTGAAGAATGTTGGTTAGAATGTACTTGTATGTGAGGAATGTTGGCTAGAATGTACTTGTATGTGAAGAATGTTGGTTAGAATGTACTTGTATGTGAAGAATGTTGGTTAGAATGTACTTGTATGTGAGGAATGTTGGTTAGAATGTACTTGTATGTGAAGAATGTTGGTTAGAATGTACTTGAATGTGAAGAATGTTGGTTAGAATGTACTTGTATGTGAAGAATGTTGGTTAGAATGTACTTGAATGTGAGGAATGTTGGTTAGAATGTACTTGAATGTGAAGAATGTTGGTTAGAATGTACTTGAATGTGAGGAATGTTGGTTAGAATGTACTTGAATGTGAAGAATGTTGGTTTGAATGTACTTGAATGTGAAGAATTCCTGAAATTGGTTTGTCTCTGTACTTAATACATTTCTTCATCAGAATGTTTTATGAATGGCTCGTTATATTCAGGTACACGTAACCAATATTGAAACTGTCGAATATAAAGACCAAAAGAGTCTGGTATCTTGATCGAGTTGAAAGAATTTAAACCTACCAAAAGTCAATTGGTTTAGCGACCCTCTCATACACATGTGTTAAATAACTCGTAATGCTGTGGAATAAAGACTTTCCCTTTGGCCTAGAACTTGTGATGAAAGATAATATTTCCTCTTTGTCAAGTTAAAGGGTGAGTGGCTTGTTGACTATCTCTGGGATATAAATTATAGTGAGAGAGAGAGAGAGAGAGAAACCTGGGTAGGAAGAGTGTGACATGAGGTAGTACTGGCTGCCTGTGGAACGTGTGTCGCAGGGCGTCGTCTGTATAAGCCAAGGCTCTGTTGCTCGGAGAGGGTGAAACATTTGTCAAGAGTGTTTTTAAGTGTATAGGTTGTGTTGCTACGAACCAAGTGCGCGGTGATAATCCCATTGAGGCGGTCTTTCCCGCCCACGGACGCGTCGTAAACTGGCTGTGTGGAAGTTGTAAGAAGTGGATTCGAGTCATCAATTATTTGTGTTGACTCTGGCGGACGTGTGGGTGTTTGTTTTGGGTAAACAAGCGTAACTCAGGGGATGATTTAGAGGGTGTAAATGAGCTGGTGGTGGGAGAAGGGGTTGTCTGTGTGAGGTGAGCGAGTTTGTTGTGGCGGGGGATGAGGCTAGCAGGGGGTGGCGTCACCGTTGACAGGTTGTAACTGAGAACCTTACAAGGTCAAGGAGTTGGAGGTTAATGAAATGGAGAAGGAAGTTGGAGAAAAAGAGGGATATAGAGGAAGGAGGGAGAACAGAGGAGGAGAAAGAAACAGAAAGATGGAAGGACAGAAAAAAAGGAAAATGGGAAGGGATGAGAAGAGGGATGGAAGGATGACAGAGAAAGGCAGATTGGAGTAAAGAAAGAGGGAGGGAGAAAATAGGAGGAAGGGAGGCAAGAGAAGAACAAAGAGAGGATGGAGAGCCGGGGGATAACATATAAGAAGGATAGAGGAAACATCTACCATCACCTGACCGTCTGAAGTCCACTCAGTACTGACACATTTCTCTCTGGCCAGTAAAATATTTATAACGCCGACCTCCCTTACACTTGCCGCTGACGTGTAAGCTCACCGGAAGCTCATCAAAGTTTGTGGTGTAGTGCTGTACGTGTGCTTGTAAATAAGAAACTCTAGCCGACCAGAAACCTTCGAGAATCATAGTGTATTGCAGTATGCATATCTGAAAAAAAGGAATTTCGAGTTGGTCAGAAACATTGGAAATTTTAATGTAGTTTGTGTTTGAAACCATTGGACTCTGTTGAGCTAGAACTGAAACAAATTGTGGCGTGATATGTGCGTGTGTGAAACTAAGAAGCTCTAACAGGCCAAAAACCTTCATAATTGTGATATTATGTTTGTCAGAATTTGTAATACAATGAAGTAGACATTTGTACTTGAGAACAAAAAATCCGTAATAGAAAACACCCATAAATCAATATTCTTTTGTAAGGTAAATGAGTGTGAAATCTGTGTAGACTCTGCGAAGGTTTAATTTCTCAGATCCTTTAGAACGCGTCGTCGTGACAGACAACGAAATAATAACAACTACAACAGCAGCAGCAGGATGGTGATAGTGACGGACGCTCTCAACATCTTGACGTACTTGGTGCCTGTATGGGTCAACTACGGCCCCAGGAACCTGACTAACATGTCCTTCCCTGACTCTGCAGGAGTGGCAGTCGGGGACACCTATGGCAGCCCTCCCCAGTTAGGTAAGGATGAAGTCTACAAGTCAAATGGATCTTGGTTTAAATAGACTTCAACAGAATCAAATGTTTCCTAATTAATACGAAGGGGGCCCAATAAGACAAGGACCTATGTGAGATGGAGGCCTTTAAGACTTATTTGGACTGGTACATGTTAAACCTTGGGCCCATTATGACTTGAAGCCCTTCTGGACTTGGTGCCTTTAAGGTTATTAGGAGTGGGGCCTATTAAGCCTGGGCTCCAATGCTATCGGTTAGGTTGGGGATTATTTAGACAAGGATCCATTTGACAAGTCATTACAAAATAGAAGGGGGAGTCAATTTACCATTAACTTCCACAATGTAACTTTTCATAACTTCTCTTGATCTTTCCGCCACGTTGAATCACCTTAACAAAGCTTGTGGTATAAAAAAAATCTTTAATTTTAGGTCCAGGGCGAGAAAATTATACAATGGCTAAAAGAAGATTATATGTATACATTAATATTCTAAGTATATTACCTTCTTCCCCCAAAATGTGAAACATATTTTCGTTTGCTTTTTTTGTTGTGGGGGGAGGGGTTAATCGTAGGGCAATTCCATCTTGTGACGGCCGAGAATTAAATGATTCTCGAGTAACCTAACCTAACCCAACCCAACCCAACCCAACCCAACCCAACCTAACCTAACTTCGAACGAGAAACAACATGACTAGCTCAATTTATCGGCCATAACGAGAAACAATGAGGCATTACGAAATTTGTTGATACGATTATCCAGGGTACTTATTTTTTTATTTATTTTTTGACGGGGGGGGGGGGGGGGGGGGATAGGAATAATTGACAGATGTTGGGGAAAAAAACAGTGATTGTACTATGTGAGTTTGTTACAATGTCCGCACCAATAAATACATACAGTAGTTTTAAACAGTCAACAATGAAAGTTATGCTGGTCATTACTTAGTCCAAAAATGAATGAATCTGACTAATTGATGATGATGTTTCACCCAAATTTGGAGCCTGTGGTAAATTTGTGGTCTGTTGTTAGAGTTTGTAGTCTGTGGTGAGAGTTTGTAGTCCCTCAGAGCCCCCTTGGTAGGACCTCAAAACCGCAGGTGTGCGCTCAGAGCTCCTGGTGGTGCCTCACAGCCCTTGGTGATACCTAGGGCCCCCTGATGGTAGCTCGGAGCCCCTGGTGGTACAAAAGAGCCTCTGTTGTGGGCTCAGTGCCTCAGATAAGAGCCTGAAGCCTTTGGTGGGGGAACTTGTTGTAGCGTGTAAACACCACCACGGCGAGGCCAGTCCGCCGGGCTATCCGTCTTCTGGATTTTATTGTGTTTTCAGCGTGTGTTTTTGAACCGGGTGCGGAAAAGTTGAGTATTAGCTGTTGTGTTCTTTGAGCGTGAATCCCAAAGATGTGTGTTTTCCCTGGGAGCATTAATGAGGGCGATATATCAAGGCGGAATTTGTAGCCTCGTTAGGAGGAGATCTTCTGTCTTTGTCCCTCCTCCACCCGAAGATTTAAAGGGAAACTCTGAAGAAGATATTTTTTCTCGCGTTTAATCGACTGGAAGTGAGTACGTGTATGTTTGTAATCGTTATGTAAAATGTTCAAACGCGCCTTCCTCGCGACACACACACACACACAGCCCGCAACGATAGATATAAGAACAGCACCATCCCATCTATTGTTAAAATAATAAACAACTCCTGACTTATGTACTGTACAGCCCTGTAAATGTATTCAATGCATATTATATCATTATGTCTAAATCAAATGTAAGTCTGTATATTTTCAGCCACCGGCTGCAACTCAATTAATAAACCGTTTATTATTATTATTATTATTATTATTATTATTATTATTATTATTATTATTATTATTATTACACACCTTAAACAAGCTCCACAAATCACTCCCAGCCATCACCGGCTCACGAAAACTGCTAAACCTAAATTTTGGAAAACTCCAGTAAGACCAGCCAGCGTCGGTGGTCGGTGCCAATCTAAATAATAATAACCCCCGGAGCTCTACATAAATTCGTTTATAACTCAGCGCAGTCATGAACAATGGAGGGCGGAGGACATAAGTTTGGTCAAAGGCGACCCGGAGTCATGATAATAGAGGCGGAGGGGAGGGGGAGACCGCCTGGCTGCTGGCATCAATATCTTGGACACGGACAACAAACTTGACCCGCTATGTGAAGAGGACGACAACCCAGGCCTTGATGTCTTCCTCTCCTCTCCTTCTTTTATCATTCCTCTTATTACTCTCTCTCTCTCTCTCTCTCTCTCTCTCTCTCTCTCTCTCTCTCTCTACGAGGTAAAGATATCATTTTTCTTGTGCCTAATAGGTTAAAGTTATGGGTTTACCTCTAATATGCGGGGAATATATATTTCAGGACAGGAGACTGGCTGATGTTATTCTGCTCTAATATTACACTGGTTAATTTATGCTGCATTAACATCACTCACCATCAGCTGGCCACACCCACCTCAGGTATTATGAAGGTGAGGTGCGTTGTTATTCTCTCATGTTGTGCACTGGGTTTATTTATTTTATATAATTACTCGAATTATTGATCTAACTTATTACATGACTTTACTTATTTACTTCATTAAACACACACACACACACACACACACACACACACACACACACACACACACACACACACACACAACAATAAACCTCCACGTGTTGTTTTATGCTGTATAGTGATCCAGTATGTACTAACCCAGGTTGTATTGTATCACTGGAAAAAAGAAAGTTTTGTCCCCCTCCCCTCCACACACTGCTCTACAGTACTCCCAAAACAAAAACGAAGTTGGATTTAAAGTTGTCAAGCGTGAAGCACCTGATGGTTCATACCCTAACGCGAAGCACCTGGTGGTTCATACCCTAACGTGAAGCACCTGGTGGTTCATACCCTAACGTGAAGCACCTGGTGGTTCATACCCTAACGTGAAGCACCTGGTGGTTCATACCCTAACGTGAAGCACCTGGTGGTTCATACCCTAACGTGAAGCACCTGGTGGTTCATACCCTAACGTGAAGCACCTAGTGGTTCATACCCTAACGTGAAGCACCTAGTGGTTCATACCCCAGCGTGAAGCACCTGGTGGTTCATACCCTAACGTGAAGCACCTGGTGGTTCATACCCTAACGTGAAGCACCTAGTGGTTCATACCCTAACGTGAAGCACCTGTATCCTGTGAGCCTGGTTACCCAGTGAGCACTGGGTCATACCCTAACGTGAAGCACTGTGGTCATACCCACGTGAAGCACCTTGTGGTTCATACCCTAACGTGAAGCACCTAGTGGTTCATACCCTAACGTGAAGCACCTAGTGGTTCATACCCCAGCGTGAAGCACCTAGTGGTTCATACCCCAACGTGAAGCACCTAGTGGTTCATACCCCAGCGTGAAGCACCTAGTGGTTCATACCCCAGCGTGAAGCACCTTATTTTATTATTATTATTGTTATTATTATTGTTATTATTATTATTGTTTTTATTATTGTTATTATTATTATTATTATTATTGTTATTATTATTGTTATTATTATTATTATTATTATTATTATTATTATTATTATTATTAGGGTATTACAGAGGGTAATGGTGTATGAAACATTATAAATGACGTAATACCATGTAATATCTTGCTTATATTCCGTATATAAATAGTGAAGGTGGTGATGACAGTAATGGTGATAAGTGAGAAGACTGTTGTTGAAGATAGTAGGTTGATGATTGTCACACCAGGACTCAACGTTCAGGGGATATTAATGATTATGTGCACAAGTTGTATACATGGATGTATAATATTAATGATTATGTGCACAAGTTGTATACATGGATGTATAATATTAATGATTATGTGCACAAGTTGTATACATGGATGTATAATATTAATGATTATGTGCACAAGTTGTATACATGGATGTATAATATTAATGATTATGTGCTCAAGTTGTATACATGAGTGTTACTATAGCAGGTGTCATCTTTCCTCAGAGTTGAATACTATTGCAGTTTACCTGCGGTAAAACGTCATTAATATTTTATTTTATTTATTTTTACAATTACATCCCGGAGGTCGTTATATAAACAAATAATATTTAATGATGAGGATGCTAGTTGTATACTGACATAGTGTACTGTGTCGTCGGTGTTCTATATATATATATATATATCTCTGTCTGTCTATTAAACCCACTCAAATATTCCGTGTCTGTTGGTCACTGGTTTCCTTATGTTTATCGCACCATCATCCATCAGTCGCCGCCCCTTCACCAGACAGACCCTCTCTGTCTCCTGTCTGCCTCCTTGGTGCGTCAAGATCTCTCGTTGGGCCGCCATTACCATGACAATAGTGAAGATGGTGCACCAAGAAGTCCACTGGGGCCCTTAACTCTCCCGTCCCAACCACCAGCTGTCCGTCGCCGCCTCCAACCACCTGTCAACTGAAGGACCATTTGCCAGCTAGTCCGGGAACTAACTGTCAGGCAGAGCGTCAGACTCGTGAGTGACGAGTGTCCAGTTATCAGGTGTGACAAGACCGTCCGTGTGAAGAACCATCTCCTCTCTACCGTCCGTGTGAAGAACCATCTCCTCTCTACCGTCCGTGTGAAGAACCATTACCCGACCGTCCAGAGGTTCACTCATAGACCCCAAGATATTCGACACGTAAAGTAACAAACACATTATTTATTTTATTTGTAATAAAGTGAGGCATCGTGACATCTAGTGGTTTTCAATTTCTGATCTAATCTGATCAAACCTAACCCAACCGAATGTAACCAAACATAACAAACTAAACTACTTCAGTTAATCCTAACCTAACCTAATCTCTTAATTTAACCTCTCGTGCCTGTGGGTATGAATGATAAGAACAGTTGCCTGCAAGTCATTAAGGCTGGAGGCTGGAGTCCATTACGACTGGGGTCCATCGGAACTGGGGTACATTGGGAATGGGATCTGATAAAATTAGGATCCCTTGTAACTAGGACCTATTAGAATTGGTGCTTTTTAGGATTAGGGTCCATTGAAATTGTTGCATATTAGGACTAGGGCCATTACAACTGGGGCCAATATTGAATAGACCATTTGACCTGTCATAAGTAGAGACCAGAGTGGTGAGCGTATAGAGTTGTTGATGTTACCGTTACATCTTGGGCCATTTTGCCAAAACCTTACATTCGTCTGTACCTCCAGCATGAAGTGATACAATTTAGGAGGCAACAAAGGAATTTATCGTAAATAACACCTGGTGATATATAATGCACTTGAAAGCGTATTTAAAGAAGAATTTAATGCACCGGATTCCCTAAAATTGCCGAGTGTTAATTTCTTCCATCTTTCTAAGAACTGAGCAACATATTTAACACAAGTATTGAAGACTCGACTCAAGGTTGGCAGCCAAGATGGGTCGACATTACTTCTCCTTGACGCTGCTTCAGTCTAGAAATGCAGTCTAGTCTATCATTAAGAACTCTGGTATCCCCGCTAGTTGGAGAAGGTCAATTATGGAAGCACCAGATCACACAGCCCGCAGGCTATCCCCCCCTCTTCCCTCTCGCTATCTCGTTCACCTTCCACATGTTCCCACTCACAGTTGTTCATCCACCTTCCACATGTTCCCACTCACAGTTGTTCATCCACCTTCCACATGTTCCCCCTCACAGTTGTTCATCCGCCTTCCACATGTTCCCCCTCACAGTTGTTCATCCGCCTTCCACATGTTCCCCCTCACAGTTGTTCATCCGCCTTCCACATGTTCGCTATTTAAAGGAAAGTTTTAAGTTGATTCTCACTTTCTTCCTTTCTTCGATAAACAGCTACTGAGTCTTGGGGATCTCTCTCTCTCTCTCTCTCTCTCTCTCTCTCTCTCTCTCTTATAATCTATTATTAATCTCCTTGAAAGTCATGAAAGTGGATGAATTGCATGTATACACTCTCGCACGTGTATACAGACAGACAAACACACACACACACACACACACACACACACACACACATACATACATACATACATACATACACATGCTAGGTGTTTGTGTGTGTGTGTGTGGTTCCTATCAGCTGGTGTACTCGCGCCGGGCAAATTTCCGCCTGTCTCCTTCATTAGCTGTACCTGCGCTGGGCCGTGGCGTCAGCTGATTATCCTCCACCACCTGAAGACCGGAGCCTACACACCTTTTAAAAATTACCCACAGTTTAGGTAATTAGCATAATTTTACTTTGTGAAATATCTCTGAATAACCTGACCCTCTCCCAGGGGGCGTGTGGACCGCCGATCACAAATACTCGTTAAGGGAGGAAGGGGAAGTGTATTCAAGATAAATAACAAGAATTACTCTAAGTGTATAGGAGTTAATTGTCTAAATAAGATTTTTAGTTTTGTTGTGAGTTTAATCTTGGCGAAAAAAGGTAATGGTACAACAGGTATTATAGGAGTTTTTTGTTTTTTTTTAAGTTGTGGAGTGTTTGTTGTGCTCGTCTACAGCACTGGGGGCACCATCCTCTCTCTTGCTCCTCAGAACAATTGTTGCTCCTCCTGTTATGGTCTTGATTTGTTGGACGGTGAGCGTTTTGTTTTTATACCCCTCTGATGAAAGTGGACGGGAGTATGATGAGATTGGACTGTCTGTCTGTCGTATCGCAGTATGTTGAATTATAGACACAAGAATAAGTGAGTGGAATATTTAAATGGAGTTAGCAATGGTAGTGAATCATTAAGTTGTTACGTGCTGGTTATTGATGGATGCGTTCAGTAGTAATTGTGTGAATTTACCTGGTTAACCTGAGTACTAGGATTAAGCCTATCTGGGTTAGATTTACCAGTAAGGTTGAGTAAAAGGATTAAGCCTATGTGGGTTAGATTTACCAGTAAGGTTGAGTACTAGGATTAAGCCTATGTGGGTTAGATTTACCAGTAAGGTTGAGTACTAGGATTAAGCCTATGTGGGTTAGATTTACCAGTAAGGGTTATATAGTGTTAACTCAACTTGGTAAGGTTGAGTATTAAAAGTATGCGGTGAATTACAGAAGCTTCACCACATACATGCTGAAATAATACCACGGAATATCCCTGTATGGGGTGAAGAATGTGTACTAGCTGCCTTTTGGACTGTAGTTCCGGCAATGTGATGACTTAGAGGGACGGATATACTCGGAGGGTAGAGACTCTCAGGTGGATTGACTTAACAGTGTAGACAGAGAGACAATCAATATGACACCCGAGACAAGGTATACAAAATACATCTCTCCGAACATGACAGGAAAACTAGTGGAATTCATTAAGTTGTTTAAGAAGATCATTGCTAAACTTGGGTGACGGGTGCAGGCGGTGGCAGTCTGGTTGATGAAGCTGTCACCCCGGGACTGTTGTTGGTAGACCGAGCTGTGGGGAGAAGAATAATGACAGGTAAAGACAGGTGAATCGTGTTTCCTCTTATTATTGCCCACCAGATAAAATACTGTACTGATATTTCGATTAACTGATGAAACCTTGTATGGTAACAGACTGATTACGGTCAATCGCGTCAACTTGGCTTATAAATGTGTAACTATTTTGCCCCCCTTAAGCTGATGACCATCTTCGTGTAGCCGCCAACAGTGGTGTACACTGCCTCACGATACTGTTGTGGCAGTACCTTAGGCTCTGAACCTTCTACAGTGCGTCCCTCCCAGCCCCTTCTACACTACCCCCTCCCTCCCAGCCCCTTCTACACTACCCTCCTCCCTCCCAGCCCCTTCTACACTACCCCCCTCCCTCCCAGCCCCTTCTACACTACCTCCCTCCCAGCTCCTTCTACACTACCTCCCTCCCAGCCCCCTCTCACTCCCATCTACAGTAGTGTGTTTCTGTTCCCCCAAAGGCCGTTACATTCTGCCTGACGTGCTCCGAAACATCCTCATTCCACATTCATCTTCCTTGGCTACATCAGTCATCGTCACAGGTTGCATCAGTCATCGTCACAGGCTGCGTCAGTCATCGTCACAGGCTGCGTCAGTCATCGTCACAGGCTGCATCAGTCATCGTCACACGCTGCGTCAGTCATCGTCATAGGCTGCACCAGTCATCGTCACAGGCTGCACCAGTCGTCATCGCAAGCTACACCAATCATCGTCACAGGCTGCACCAGTCATCGTCACAGGCTGCACCAGTCGTCATCGCAAGCTACACCAATCATCGTCACAGGCTCCACCAGTCATCGTCACAGGCTGCACCAGTCGTCATCGCAAGCTACACCAGTCATCGTCACAGGCTGCACCAGTCATCGTCACAGGCTGCACTAGTCGTCATCGCAAGCTACACCAGTCATCGTCACAGGCTGCGTCAGTCATCGTCACACGCTGCGTCAGTCATCGTCACACGCTGCGTCAGTCATCGTCACAGGCTGCACCAGTCATCGTCACAGGCTGCACCAGTCATCGTCACAGGCTGCACTAGTCGTCATCGCAAGCTACACCAGTCATCGTCACAGGCTGCACCAGTCATCGTCACAGGCTGCACTAGTCGTCATCGCAAGCTACACCAGTCATCGTCACAGGCTGCACCAGTCATCGTCACAGGCTGCACCAGTCATCGTCACAGGCTGCACCAGTCATCGTCACAAGCTACACCAGTCATCGTCACAGGCTGCACCAGTCATCGTCACAGGCTGCACTAGTCGTCATCGCAAGCTACACCACATTTGCACCTTGACTATAACAACTTAATGACATGATCACGTTTCAGGCGTTAATCTCATGTTAAGAATATAAGCTCATCTTCATCCCCATTGGTTAAGCAGCAGATGTGTGTGTGGTTCACTGCACATTACTGGCTAACCGCATATTGCAGATTAATTGTAGTGCGCAAGTTAACCACTTATCGTTATTAACTGCACCTTTCTGGCTAGTTAACCTGCTCACCGTGCTCGTCCACCGTGTGATTTAACAGCATCTCAGAAATTAACTGCATCTCAACTTGGGTTAACCCCAACCAGTCTCCCCTGATCAGCGGTCATTATCACGGTGCTGAGGCCAGTCGAAGCACCGCCTCGGGAGACCTGCCTCCTTCCTCTTTGGCCTGCTCTTGTCACTGTTGGAGATAACTCATGGGGTCTTGTCACTGTTGGAGATGACGTGCTTGGCCTTGTCACTGTTGGAGATGACGTGCTTGGCCTTGTCACTGTTGGAGATGACGTGCTTGGCCTTGTCACTGTTGGAGATGACTTGCTTGGCCTTGTCACTGTTGGAGATGACTTGCTTGGCTTTGTCACTGTTGGAGATGACTTGCTTGGCCTTGTCACTGTTGGAGATGACTTGCTTGGCCTTGTCACTGTTGGAGATGACTTGCTTGGCCTTGTCACTGTTGGAGATGACTTGCTTGGCCTTGTCATTGTTGGAGATGACTTGCCTGGGGTGATCACTGTCAGAGTTGACTTGCATTGTATTTTCATTATCAAAGATGTCTGGTCAGGTCTTGTTGAAAAAATGACTATTCTAGTATAGCCAGAGTAAAGGATGACTGGTCTGGTCAAGTCAGTGTTAGTGATGACTGCTCTGGTCATGTCAGTGTTAGTGATGACTGGTCTGGTCAAGTCAGTGTTAGTGATGACTGCTCTGGTCATGTCAGTGTTAGTGATGACTGGTCTGGTCATGTCAGTGTTAGTGATGACTGCTCTGGTCATGTCAGTGTTAGTGATGACTGGTCTGGTCAAGTCAGTGCTAGTGATGACTGGTCTGGTCATGTCAGTGTTAGTGATGACTGGTCTGGTGTTGTCACCACTCAAAATAATACTCGCGTATGGTGAGGGGTCAGATGGTGATGGCTGGGTGGTGGTGAGGGGTCAGATGGTGATGGCTGGGTGGTGGTGAATGGTCAGATGGTGATGGCTGGGTGGTGGTGAGGGGTCAGATGGTGATGGCTGGGTGGTGGTGAGGGGTCAGATGGTGATGGCTGGGTGGTGGTGAGGGGTCAGATGGTGATGGCTGGGTGGTGGTGAGGGGTCAGATGGTGATGGCTGGGTGGTGGTGAGTGGTGGTGGAGAGAATGGTGACGCTTGTTATTGGTTTGGAAAAGGTTATCGAGTTTACGGATATTAAGCATTGATTTTTAGACAGTTGTGTCCAGGATGGTGACAGCAATTCGCTTGTGGTCTTTTGGTTAATTTGTTTTGAACGCAGTTTTTTTTTTACATAGTTTTTATTCGCCAGTTTCCTGTGGACTTTAACTTTTTTTTTTACATTTTTATACATCAGTCTCCAATGGCCATATTATGTAATGGCGTTGTCCATCTGTCGTCTTCAATTTTTTTAACCATTCAACCGCTCAAAGTTAAAAAAAGATCTATCTGCATATGGAAGGGAATTTCATTTGAACTATTTGAGACCCATTTTGTACCAGAGGCAAAAAAACTTCTTTTTTTTTTCAATTTACGAACTTTATCGTTTTCCTGAAGTGTCTCTTGACCTGTGCTGCCACATCAGTCCCCAGGGATCTACCTTGTTTTCCCACATACTCTTACGGAAGCTAATAATACCAAGGCAAATTATATTATTAGTGATCATTATATTGTTAAGCCTCTGACAGGTATTTTTCAAGTGTCCACATGAGTCTTGCTGTATTACCACCACTCAAAGTGACGACAGTTATATCACCACTACTGATAATGACATGAAGTGCCCCACAGGTAACATGAGGTGCCCCACAGGTTAATATGACACTGGGTGACACCAAGTGTCTCGCAGATGTTGGCTCAAAGGTGATTATAATAACCAGGCCATTGTGTGGTTACCATTAAGTTTGTGATGATCCCATTTGTACTTTAGAAAATAATTGCCAAGGTGATATTCTTGTTGTTTATTACTGTGTGTTATGACGTACAACATTTGTTTTACAACTTTGGTAAACAAAGAGTTAATAGACGGGCGGCTGATGCCCCGCCAGGTGGAGCTCTTGTTATATACAGTACAGTATATAATATATGGAAGTTTCCAACAATATGGAATATATTATATATCCCAACGCTCGTATATGTGTGTATGTTGAGAAATAATGGTTACCTAGGGCTAATGTTCTGTCATACTTATTTATGAAACTATATCGAGTGGATGAGGTGACATACGGTACGATTTTATCCACAAAATATATGTAAAGTAAGTTTTATTATTTTCCAGGCAGCGTTAGGTTCCTCTGACAAGTATACAGTACAGTATTATTTAGAATTATCTTTAAATCAAATGAGAGAATTGCCTTTTAAAAACTCGCCCAAAGCTTCCGTCAAATTACTAACGCTTGTCGATGGAGAAAGTGCGTTAAATTGCACAATTTTAATTTCACGAAAATATATATATTACCAGGGAAACAGTTTTAATATTTTGTGTTCAGTTTATTGGTATGGTTGTTGGTGAGTGTGTGTGCTGGGCAGTAAATATGCAGATATGTAAATACCCGGTTTATAGATATGTGAATAACAAAAAAAAATAGTTGTATTCATAAAGAAACACAGACATACATACACACAACACACATTATATATATATATATATATATATATATATATATATATATATATATATATATATATATATATATATATATAATCATGAAAATCCACAATGAAAACGTGGATAAGATAAATCTTGATAAAATCACACGGGAAAATGGAAACAACGGAGTACCTTAGCTTTCGTCTTTATTCAAGACATCTTCAGAGGCAACTGGATTACATGGACAGAGAGAAGCTTAAATATACAGGGTGACCTTAAAAACATGAGGTCAGGTCATAATGATGACATCCACTAATCCCCACACCAACACACACAGAGGAGCTTAAGAGAAGGGTGGTGACGTGACTAGTCAAGTCAGGTCAGAAAAAAGGGGACCCACAAAATAACTATCATACATCTAGATCAAAGGTTTTCAAAGCATTTTTAACCTTGGGCCACTGACAAATATATGTGTGTGTGTGTGTGTGTGTGTTAAATATCATATATACTCATATGCACATACAAATACATACAGGTATACATAGAGCCACACACACACACATGGCACATGCAGTAGTGTATAACACACACACATCCAGGGTCTCATATTTTCTGCCGTTTTTCCCTCTGGCTGTCGGCCTCAGCTGACAAAATTCATGTTTGTGTGTATGTGTGTCCTCTATTCCAGGTTTGTTTTCGCTACATTTGTAAAGTTCCAGGTCTTTCATATTCTGCCGTATTGCAGCTCCCCCGAAACGCATTCCAGACAACATACAATTTTTTTCCGGCCCAAAAAGTTTGTGTGTACTTCCGTCGACTACAATTTGATTCCTGTAGCTCTTGTAAATGTGGAAAAATACGTTGGCCAGCGTTGTGCGATAACAGCAAGGGTTCGCGTGACCTGGCGACATTTTCGATATACTAGCTAGTATACGCGCGCTGGGTATAACACTGCGTTACTCAACGGGGCGATGTACGTATGTATGTATTTTTTTTAAAGCAGGCAAGCTGTGTGAGTGTGTGTGTGTGTGTGTGTCGTATATTCCTCTCAGGGTGGGCACCTCGATTTCCGCGTCGGGCCGCCAAGGAGCAATGCAAAGGTAATCGGCACTGTATTTCTCTCTATTTACACGTAAATGCGGACAGGCAGACTCACGAATAAACACCGACTCTAGATTTTTTGACACCACCACGGCACGCACGGTAAAGCACCCACGCACACCAAGCACCCACTTATTCCCCCCCCCCCTCCTCCAACCCCCAGGGTGCTAAAATACGTCGAATGCAAATTAGTAAATGGGGGAGGGGATAGGGGGGGGCAAGGGGGGGTTGACGTCATCACATGGGCGGTGGGGGAGAAAAAATATGCTCATATGCAAATGAGGCTGGCGTGAGGGTTTGCTTTTACGTTAAAGGTTTACTATCTGAGCCGAGCAGTATGTGCATATGCAAATTACCACCCGGCGCTGCCTCACCTATTAATTAGAGATTAGTGAGAAAAATAGACCAATAAGCAAAGTAGTAAGTTGCTGACAAACTGGAGGTGTTGGTACACAGCCGCCGGGGTGTAGTGTCTCGTGGGGCCAAGGTGCGGCCCCCCTGTGTACTGTGTAGTTCTTCACTGTGCACTGTGTAGTTCTTCACTGTGTAGTTCTTCACTGTGTAGTTCTTCACTGTGTAGTTCTTCACTGTGTAGTTCTTCACTGTGTAGTTCTTCACTGTGTACTGTGTAGTTCTTCACTGTGTACTGTGTAGTTCTTCACTGTTTGTAGCTGCTCCATATATCCCAGTTCTTCATCTATGTTACACCCTCTATGTCGGCTTGCACCCTATGTATCTATACCCACGTATCTGTCTCCAGCCTATGTATCACCATATACTATTATTATTATTATTATTATTATTATTATTATTAGTCACACTCTGATACGTGCGTGACATTAAGAATATTTTAGCCAAACAGCATTCATATTCAACGTCTGTTTAGTATATGTTATTAATATTCATGCAAGTTAAATTTCTTTGTAGTTATAGTATATTCATTAAGTAAAGTGACTGATAAAATGTTGATATTTTTTTTTATTTAATGTTTAATATTATGTAATAAGTAAAGAAAAAAAATAAACACTTCCTTAAAATAAGACAAATATCTATTACTCAGAAAAAAAGTCTTTGTTGTTGGGAAGGAAAAAACTAACATACAGTATTATACCTTAGGTGGTAGGTGCCCCCAAAGGCCTGTGTCTGGCCCAGGTAACGTGGCCAGAGGAGTTAGTGCAGGTCGTGATGTGTTCCTCCCAACCTCCTTATATATTTTGTCCTTCAAGTTAAATCTAAGCTTTATAATATGTTCCATATGATGATAACTCCCAGCAAACATCACCTCAGAGTGTCCTTGAAGGTATAACTTGAGGCTGGAGGTTATGATCCCTAGTACGAGAACTGACGGGAGTATTGTGAGGTGGACTTATACTTTACCATAGCCGGAGGTGATGCATACCTGGTGAAGTGGGGATCAGGTACGGCCTCTCCCGGATTAAATTACCATAGGATTATTTGTTTTTTTATTCAGCCCACCCAGTCGTCTTCCACCGACTCGAGTAAGGTGTACACGTAAACTACTCATGTTCACCGGAATGAGAAACTAAAATACCGTGGATGCTTACTTTTGTGAAGGCTATATCGGATTACAGCAAGTACTTCAGAATTACTAAGTTACTGACGATATAAGTGTAACTTTCCGAAACTGTCAATTATAGTAAATGTTAACGTGAACACCTGAGGACTTTATACATTGTGTGTTCTCACTACATTACACCATTCTGAACTATTGCTGTTATTTTGTCCGTAAACCGTTTATTATTATTATTATTATTATTATTATTATTATTATTATTATTATTATTATTATTATTATTATTATTATTTATTATTATTTTTATTATTATTATTATTATTATTATTGTTGTTGTTGTTGTTGTTGTTGTTACACACGAGAGGGAAGACAGTAATAAAAGAGTAAATATGAAGTTTCAAAACAGTTGAAACAAATATATTTATGTATAAGTTCTCATTACGTTTATATATAACCTATTTATTATGTGACTCCTTTATTTATTGATGATTAAATTTATTGGTATTTTTCTCACTAAAAAATGGTGGTGATGATGGAGGCGGTACTGGTGGTGATGATGGAGGCGGTACTGGTGGTGATGATGGTGGCGGTACTGGTGGTGATGATGGAGGCGGTACTGGTGGTCATGATGGAGGTGGTACTGGTGGTGATGATGGAGGCGGTACTGGTGGTGATGATGGAGGCGGTACTGGTGGTGATGATGTAGGCGGTACTGGTGGTGATGATGGAGGCGGTACTGGTGGTGATGATGGAGGCGGTACTGGTGGTGATGATGGAGGTGGTACTGGTGGTCATGATGGAGGTGGTACTGGTGGTGATGATGGAGACGGTACTGGTGGTGATTATGGAGGTGGTACTAGTGGTGATGATGGAGGCAGTACTGGTGGTGATGATGGAGGCGGTACTGGTGGTGATGATGGAGGCGGTACTGGTGGTGATGATGGAGGAGGTACTGGTGGTGATGATGGAGGTGGTACTGGTGGTGATGATGGAGGTGGTACTGGTGGTGATGATGGAGGCGGTACTGGTGGTGATGATGGAGGCGGTACTGGTGGTGATGGAGGCGGTACTGGTGGTGATGATGGAGGTGGTACTGGTGGTGATGATGGAGACGGTACTGGTGGTGATTATGGAGGTGGTACTGGTGGTGATGATGGAGGCAGTACTGGTGGTGATGATGGAGGCGGTACTGGTGGTGATGATGGAGGCGATACTGGTGGTGATGATGGAGGCAGTACTGGTGGTGATGATGGAGGCAGTACTGGTGGTGATGATGGAGGCGGTACTGGTGGTGATGATAGAGGAGGTACCGGTGGTGATGATGTAGGTGGTATTGGTGGTGATGAGGGAGACGGTACTGGTGGTGATGAGGGAGACAGTCCTGGTGGTGGTGATGGAGGTAGCAATATGGGTAATGATGGAGAAAGTAATGATGGTTGTGGTGCAGGTGATGAGGGCAATGATAATAGTGGTGATGGTAGTAGGCGTCGTCAGGGGGTCGTGATGGGTGTGGTATACAGGTGTGGCATACAGGTGTGGCGCCGCTAGATACTTTGTCTTCAGAATATTGAACTAACTAGAGGCACCAACACTTGTGGCTACTCTCAAACTACAAGGCAAAAGGATGTTAATTTTATCTGGCAATACTGTATCTACTTAACCTTTATTTAGATACATTTTAAGTATTCCCTGTGTGTGTGTGTGTGTGTGTGTGTGTGTGTGTGTGTGCGCGTAATTATGGTCCTGTGACCGTGTGGGAAAGGCTGTGGATTTTCCGTGGCAATATTTGGGAAGGGTGTGGGAGGTGGGGGGGGGACCTTGAAATACAGGGGTTTTGTATTAGGCTACAGCTTTACTGTCACATAAAGTCCTGTATTTACGTTAGTTCAGCTGTAATCCTGTAACTCGGATGTGTGTCCTCGTTACGGCCGACTGTTATTATCCCCTGAGGGTTGTACGTCTTCGTTGGCAACACTGTAATCATCAGCCGAGGTTAGGCACTTTCCTTGGTAAAGCTGTAAAAGTTGTTGGGTGTGTGAAGTGTTGTGGGGTCTGTTAAGTGTTGTAGGGTGTGTTAAGTGTAGGTAAAGTGTTGTAGGGTGTGTTAAGTGTAGATAAAGTGTTGTAGGGTGTGTTAAGTGTTGTAGGGTGTGTTAAGTGTTGTAGGGTGTGTTAAGTGTAGGTAAAGTGTTGTAGGGTGTGTTAAGTGTAGGTAAAGTGTTGTAGGGTGTGTTAAGTGTAGATAAAGTGTTGTAGGGTGTGTTAAGTGTTGTAGGGTGTGTTAAGTGTAGGTAAAGTGTTGTGGGGTCTGTTAAGTGTTGTAGGGTGTGTTAAATGTAGGTAAAGTGATGTAGGGTGTGTTAAGTGTTGTAGGGTGTGTTAAGTGTAGGTAAAGTGTTGTAGGGTGTGTTAAGTGTAGGTAAAGTGTTGTAGGGTGTGTTAAGTGTAGGTAAAGTGTTGTAGGGTGTGTTAAGTGTAGGTAAAGTGTTGTAGGGTGTGTTAAGTGTAGGTAAAGTGTTGTAGGGTGTGTTAAGTGTAGGTAAAGTGTTGTAGGGTGTGTTAAGTGTAGGTAAAGTGTTGTAGGGTGTGTTAAGTGTAGGTAAAGTGATGTAGGGTGTGTTAAGTGTAGGTAAAGTGTTGTAGGGTGTGTTAAGTGTGGGTAAAGTGATGTAGGATGTGTTAAGTGTAGGTAAAGTGATGTAGGGTGTGTTAAGTGTAGGTAAAGTGTTGTAGGGTGTGTTAAGTGTAGTTAAAGTGATGTAGGGTGTGTTAAGTGTAGGTAAAGTGTTGTAGGGTGTGTTAAGTGTAGGTAAAGTGATGTTGGGTGTGTTAAGTGTAGGTAAAGTGTTGTAGGGTGTGTTAAGTGTAGTTAAAGTGATGTAGGGTGTGTTAAGTGTAGGTAAAGTGTTGTAGGGTGTGTTAAGTGTAGGTAAAGTGTTGTAGGGTGTGTTAAGTGTAGGTAAAGTGTTGTAGGGTGTGTTAAGTGTAGTTAAAGTGATGTAGGGTGTGTTAAGTGTAGGTAAAGTGTTGAAGGGTGTGTTAGATGAATTAAAGGCTTATACTTTGCGTTACCTGGAGAAAAAGAGTTTATTCGTGTGTAAGTGTATGGGAATGGCTGTAGTGTGGTTTATATATAGGGTTATTGTGTTAAGTGTAAGTAAAGTGTTATAATATACGACCTGTGGTGTAATGGTAAGCATAGTCGTCTCACAAGGGAATGGTCCCGTGTTCGATCCCCGGGCAGGGTGAAACTATGGGCAAGTTTCTTTACGCCATTTGCCTCTGTCTACCCAGCAGTAATTGGGGACCTGGATATTAATCGATTTGCGGATCGTGTTCTGGGGTAATGGTTAGCCAGTTGCAGTTGGCGAGTTGTCCGGTCTTCTCGAAATATTCCTTGACACTGGGTCATGCAGCTCGTTAACTCAGGGTGTGGTTGTTGTGTTGGCGACAGCTTCTACACCTTCAACAAATTCACGCCTAGGTGACCCTTGGGCCGGCCATCCTCGTACTCGAGGGGCCACCATTATTATAATGTGTGTTAAGTGTAGGTAAATTATTATACTGTGTGTACACTGTAGGTAGAGGGAAATGTCGTTAAGTGTACGAAAATGTATATTATTTGTGTGGGTGGTGACCTATAGCGGATTCAGGTGTAATTAAAGTTGATTTATTATTAATATTGTTTTTGTTATACTGTAATTAAAGCAATAATAATAATAATAATAATAATAATAATAATAATAATAATAATAATAACAATAATAATAATAATAATAATAATAATAATTGTGCAGTAATAATTAGGTAAATAATGGGTAATACAGAAGAGACAGGTGGTTACAGGAAAGTTATTTGCACCTTAAGACATATCTTTAATAACAAGAGAATCAATACTTGATACACAGACAGTGGTGTGCCGTCAGTTAGGGTTGGTGTTATGTACAGTACAGTAGATGATTACCTGGTGTATATTTCAGTGAATATATTACTCCCATGGTAAGATGTTGCCTCATCTTCGTTTACTTTATTGTATAATGGAAAAACTTTGATTCATTCTGAAGTAAAAATTTGTATGATATTAAGTAGAACTTAGGATGTAGATAATATGTACTGTAGGTAGGAGTTGTCTTACTGGTCTGGAGGAATATTTACACTGTAGAAAACGGTGCAATTGAAAGGTGGGCGAGGAGCAGTTATTATGAAATTTATATAAAAGTGGCAGCTTATATATATATATATATTTTTTTTTTATTCTCGTATCGTTGTTTCAAATTTCATCACTTTTTGTGAAATTGACAAATCGGCTTGAGGACGCAGCAAAAGGTCAAAGGACGAAATTAAATCAGCCAGCATGTTACAGGGGAGACACCTGCACGTATCATGTTCTTTGTGTGAGTGGGGCAGAGGTCGTGTGATGGTCCCACCTCCTCCTCTTTCTCGCCAGCTTATGATCGTGTCCCTCAGAGAGCCACTCGACCAATCAGTGTTAAAGTGTCCCTCATATCCCTCATAGCGAATCACTGGTAAAGTGGCTTTGATATTTTCCGCTTTTGAAGGTTTTTCTTTTTATCTGGTCGTTCCTGGGTCGATCATCATCCAGAGAGAGAGAGAGAGAGAGAGAGAGAGTTTTAGTGGAGTCTTTGATCTATGGTGTCCATTTATACGTCGCAGGCCACCCGTCCCTTTTCTCCTCCTGTCGGAACTGACGAGTTTTTCGCTCTCTTACCCTCTGATCCACTCTTGATCCGCGCTCACTCTGGCTCCATCCGCAGTCAACCCGTCTCCTCTCACGGATCGTTTGCTCGTCTTCGAGGCTATTGCCGTAATGACGTTTGATCAATTCACGTCTATTCAGTCCCGTCATTTTCTGTCTGGGGAGTCTGTCGAGGGGTGGGGGGTGGGTGGTGTGTCCCGAGTTTGCAATCTGAGGAAAGAGGCGGCATTTACACTCCCTTAAGGTCAGATGCTTAGAATAAGACGGCGGTGGTAAGTGTGAGGTGCCACTACCAGATTTACATAACCTGAACGTGAAAGATATTACGTTTTTTGTGACTAATTTTCATATTTGTCGTTTAATACATACCGGCCACTTATTCATCTGTCAGCAACCACTTCCTCACATGTCAACGACCACACCCTCAACCTGACAACGACCACGCCGCCTTCAACCTGGCAACGACCACATCCCCATCTACCGACGACCACATCTTAACGCTGCTAACGACCAAATCTTCACCTGCCAACGATCAATGACTACATACTTCACCTGCCAACGATCAACGACTACATACTTCAGCCAACGATCATATCATCACCTGGTAACTACCACATCCTGACAACGACCACATTCTTCACCTGCCAACGACTATATCCTTCATTTGCTCACGACCTCGTCCTTAACCTGCCAATGATCAACGACCACATCCTTCACCTTCCAACAATCAACGACCACATCCTTCACCTGCCAATGATCAACGACCACATCCTTCACCTTCCAACAATCAACGACCACATCCTTCACCTGCCAATGATCAACGACCACATCCTTCACCTGCCAACAATCAACGACCACATCCTTTACCTGCCAACGATCAACGACCACATCCTTCACCTGCCAACGACCACATCCTTCACCTACCTGAGCCCTGGGTGATCGGCTTTAATGCCCTGGTGGTGTCTGATCGGAATGAACCCATCGAGACGCGTAAGCCCGTGAGGGATCGAGTCGTCTCTTCCGGGAATCTCGACGAGGCGGGCCTGGTCCTTCGCGCCAATTCCCACCATAAAGTAGTTCTTGTTGTTTATAAATAGCTGCGCCCCTTTTATTATTATTATTATTATTATTTCTTTTCTGAGGAGGAATGTAAGTCAGGAGTGGATTTTGCACATAGAGAATATATAAAATATTTCTTTCGGTCGGGTAGACGCTCCTTAAACACAAGTGATATGTTTGAAAGTCACTGTGTCAGCTTCTGGTTTTGACATTCATCGTTTGTTTTCTGTGGACTTTGGGATGACCTGTTTGGGAATATTTATCCTTAATTATTATATCATCTTAAAAACGTGAGATGTAATGATACAGCTGCTACTATTATGAATGTGAGTTTTTGAGGTCGAATACGTAAATAAGAAACACTGAACACAACTTGGTCGACCAGATGGAGGATAACTATGATAGTCTGGTCGAGGGTCTGGCTGGGGGGGGGGGGGTGTACTGCAGGTGAGAGAAGGTACTAATGACAGGTGACCCCACACAACCCCTGAAACTAACTCCAGGTGATCGACGGGGAAATGTTAATATTCTATGTGAAGGTAAATGTAACTTTTTTGTTTTAAATCGATGTTTTTCTTCAAGGTAAATATATGCCATTAAAAGAATAGGTTAGACTGTGCTGGGTTAGGTTAGGGTAAATGGATCATGTTGAGTTGGATTAGGTCAGGTCAGGTCA